>LUCH01001085.1:66929-106490 GCA_013368495.1 Paragonimus heterotremus
TAACAACTCCAGAGATTTCTCCGAGATTCAATGTTTGTTAAACTTATGTACCCCAGTGCCGCATACCACAGTACCTACTTTCTGAATGGCCTGTGAAATAAGAGTCCAGCAGCTATTAGAATCTTCGGAGTGAGTACTACCAAGACAGCTTTCTGAGCTAGTTTAGTACTTATGCTTCACCGATGGTAAAGCAAGTTTCTCAACAGCCAGTCGTCGTTGTTGGTGGGGTCGTTGTCCAGCAAAAGTAAGAACAAAACGACGACATATCAGTGCATGATCTGAGTCCAAGTACGTGCTTCAGTAAGAACGACAGTCTTGAATGGAACCACGCCACCGGTAGCTAACAGCTATGTGGTCTATCTGAGACCAGGCCTGATTCGGAGAAGTCGGGCGCCCTGTATAGCAATGACGTGAACGATGCCTAAAACTAGTGCTGGCTAAAAATAGCTTATACTCAGCGCACAGCTGCAACAATCACCCACCATTATCTGACTGATGTGACGCTATCCCAAACTTGCCACCTAAACAAGATTCGGCTTCACCAAGGCGACCCACTTGGACATTCATATCTCCCGCCAGAATGACTATATCAGAGCCACGTGTCGACCGAAAGAGAGCGGCCAGATCCGAGTAAAACGCGTCTCTGACCTCGACGTCACTACAGTCAGTAAGAGCGTAAGCAGACATAATGAATAAATTTCTGACAGTCTTGTCTCTAGAGCTGGTTTTAATTGAACATACCAGGCGGACGACACAAATTCTACTGTTTAGAGAATTCCAATTTATCAATGAGACAGAGGCCGTCGTGCTGAGGACTACAGCTACGCCAGCCTGACCTATAACGGCGGCTGTGGAGTTACCCTAAGTGTATAACCAGTATCGGATAGACAATGCGGGTGTTGTTAGTTCCTTACGTTGACTACTGTCTTGGATTCTAATCTCCGAGATACAGCAGACATCGACATGCAGCGAGTCACTAACGTGTGGTTTATGCTCTCACTGTTCATCTTAACTTGTAAATTGTTCACAGTTGTGCATATCGAGGTGCAGCCGAGCTCCTACTCCATTCTTTACGTCCTAGTGGTATGGAAGGCTCATTCATTTGGTCTGTATTTGAGCGAGATCACTTTCGCTAGCGAGCCCCGTTTTAGTGCAACAAGCATTATATTTGTATCAACTATAGCCCACATGTGATACGATGCATGGACAGTGTCTGTGCCCTCGGGATCTACACATTATTGGCACATCGCTTTTTGGTGCTTGGGACGGAATTACCCATTGTACTGGGTGCATGATAATTCTTCCTGCTCGCCTCCGTCTTTGTATGTGTCCACTGTCTAAACCGGCCCATCAATGGCGTGTGTATGTAGCTTGCGGTGAGAATGGATGCGTCTTATCCTCTCACAAACATGTGCTTGCTCCGTAAAATCGATGAAGATAGACCACGTGCGAGCACACACACACACACACACACGATCGGGCACACAGGTAAACATGCGCATTTGTGTCGCTTGACGCACTGCGTGGACTGTCAGTGTACGCCACACACACGTGAGTTCTTGTCATGCATTCCTTTTGGGCAACCACCTGCGTCTGTGCCTGTGCGTGTGTAACTGTTGCGATCGTCCTGGTGGCCATCATCATCTACCCACCCTCAATTTTACGAGTACTTTTAGACAACATTATTTCATAATACCATTGAGTAAGACAGTAATTCCCGTTGAATTGTACTACATACTTGTCCACTTTGGGTGAGCGCGATCGAAAGACAGTTGCTAATTGGTCGTGGTGAAATTTGTACATGTGCTCCGGCGTGGTAGAGCAAGTTTTACTGTCAGCACGCGCCTACTAACTTGTGTGGTCTGTAACCAGCAGTGTCAACAGTGTAAATATTCCCACTTATAAACACTTAATCGTAGACTGCGTTGTTTTGGTCTTCAGTATGGCGTGAACTTCTGTTTTGCACGTTGCTTACTCAAACGACTAATTTCGTTACGGACACATTTTACACTCAACCAGTCTCCAAAGTTAGCTGACACTGATGGTTAAACGAAAAAAGACACGAATGGACGAAAAGTTACTCGGGAAACACAGTGTCCAAAGCGCTAGCATCGTTTTTTCCATTTTTAGTCATTTCAGACTGTATCACCAACCAAAGATGCTCGTTATCCTTTGCACTATTCTCCACACAAAGGCAAGCCTTGATCTGAATGGGGCTTAGTCATACACTACTCATCAGACTATCGTTTCTGCTGAAATCCAACACGACGTAGCAAACTGTTAACGAGTATACGTGAAGGCGTAACACAGGACTGTTGCACCTAGTGATCGTCAGTTTTTACCCATCCTTGCGAACTTGATTATTGCGAACAGTGTTCTCAGCACACACCACTAATGTTTTAGAGTCATCGGTAGTCTAAACCAAGCATTTCGTGACTATCCTCTACGTCGTGGATTAACCAAATTTCGCGGTCGTGTAGTGTATGACTTTGCATAGTCTGCCTTTCAAAGAACTATTAAAATAGTGTGCATCACGAACGATGTCCGAGACGTGTATGACAAATCCTCATACTGTAAGTCAGCCAAAAGTATGCGAGCAGATTGCTTCCAGATTGTTATCATGCCCTCAAACGCACCCGTTTCTTTATAAACGATATATTGTCTACAACACTGTTTACAACATGTGGGCACGTGGGTTTTATGTTTCAGTTCATGCATGTTGATTGTAGCCGTTCGGTCTTGTTCTTTGCCCCACTTTTTCCTAACCTACGATTTCCTATTCTCATCAATATATCACAGTTGGCCATCCATATCAATATCGATATTCACTAGTTACTTGAATACTCTTAACTCATTAACTCCCTTCGCAGATGTAAATCACATTTTATTTAGCACCACAAACCGCAGTTTGCGCGGGTCGTTTGTAAACTGTTACGAATTATCGATAATCAATCATTTAGAGCCCTACTCTGCTATGGTAGTCTGCTTATCCGTAACCGCCTATAAGTATCATTGTAGGGTCTAGTAAAACTATCAAGCTAAACTTTGCTAATAGAGCCACTCAGCTTTAGGTGTTAGTCTCACGACGTACAGATCATTAGAATGTCTTCTTACTGACTTTTTCCTGAACGACATTTGGTAGACCTTCTGTGCAAAACGTGAATGTGACTAACAAGAATGGATGGCTGCCATGACTTAAAGAGGGGAATGGCCCTGTGGACCAATCCGAAAAGTTGGGATGCATTAATCCTATGCGGAAGTCTTCCTGTCAGACGAAACTGGCCCCACTTATTGCTCGCCCTTCCATAGAATACCTGTACAATTTCAGCGATGCAAAATCAAATAACGGTAACCCCTTATGCTTCAACCAGTCAAGTAAATTTTCAAAACCTCTCGTCATTGGTTGAGTCTAGTCATCGTGCTATTCCAGGTGCCCCGCTACCGCTTCATTGACATGACGTTGGAATTTGGAGTTTTAGCTGGCCTCCCTACTCTACGGATTGTTGTGTGTATACGATCATCTTATGATTTATTTTTCATGTAAATTTATACAGGAGTAATTATACCACATATATTTTGTTCGTTTGGATTTATGTCTTGTATTTTGCCATTGCATTTTTCTCACACTTGCACACAGCTTGAGAATTTGTTTTTTGCTCAACTTAATCATCGCCTTTCTTTTCATAGACATCATCATTATCAGCTAAGAGCCAAATAATTATCAATACTTTGAATTGAGTACCGCAGTTGTTCGAGCCTGTTAGTGGTGTATATTCCCACCGCAACTGGGTAAATTCTTTGCTATAACCTAAATAACGTTTACACATGATCGCGCTTTTTGCATTCGTATTGAATTTTCAGTCAGTCCTTATTACGAAACACCAGACTCGAGTTTCGCTGTCATCAGAACCCGTCAGTAGTACACACTCTTGCTTCGCCCGCGATTCGAACTTGAGGCAACCGTGTTGATTACTGCGCTATTGACCTTGCATTAGGCACAACTGGATTATATTAGCAGATCCCATACTTTTTATCAGTGAACATAGTGTAGTTCAGCAACCCAATTGATCTTTCTGTTTTCAGTTTGAAAAGTAGTCCTGGTCATGAGATCACCGGCTGGGATGGATAGGACAATTACTGTCTTTTCTCGAGATCTTCGGATACTCTGAGCATTAATCTCTAGCGAATATATCTCAGATTTCAGCTATGTTAGTTCACTCCTGTCTAATGCGAGGTCACTGACGCAGTGATCAACACGGTTGCTTCATTGAACTGTGTTCGGTTTTCTAATGCAAGCCATGTTGACGATATGTACTACTGTCAAACTCTAGAAAGAAAAATACTCGAGCATTGCGCTCCTTTTCGGCTGGGGTGTGTGGCTAGCTGTAATGTTTATGAGACTGCGAAAGTTGCAATTATTTATGGGCGACACTCGTTTTATTGATTGCGTATGTACCTTGTGTTTTGTCGTTTATTGTCTAGTCTGGATTTTTGGCATCCATGCATTTTGAAACGGTTGCAAACCTCCGAAAATATATGCTAAATCGTCCGCCAAATAGTAATGCGCTTGAAAGAAGTCGAAGTTTCCTCCTTAGAGTAAAGAAAATGGAATGTCTTGGTCCCGTGATTAACACGACTGTCCCCGCAAATTGCTCCTCATTCACATTAGAAGACAATTGCAGAAAGCTACTTTGTGCCGCTCAAAAGCATGTGCAAGAGAGAGAATAATACGGGATATTTATATGGTGCATGATGACCTATAGACATTTTCGGATCAGTAAATTGTAGGGCAGGCAATGGAAACAGTGGTTAAGGTCACCAAGCCATCAATGAACATGATGGAATAAAGGTCGAGTAGGTAAAAAATAGCGAGGTTCACCTCCGGATGGTTCTGGGAATTTCTGTTCATTCTCACTTGGCAAAATCGGTTTCTTGAAGAAGGAGGCGGTTTTGGATAGAAAAAATGGGGCTCCTTAACATGGGCTTCAACCTGGAAGGCTAGATTTCGCTTAATTTCGCAATCATCTACTGGCTTTATCGTCATCCTCACCAGATTTAAGCCTTATCTGAGAGTGCCACTAGTGCTGACAGTAGACCACAAGGTGACCGATTACCAAATAGATACAAATGTAAAAAAGAAGAAAAACTAACCAACGCAATAGAGATTCATAAAAAAAGTTAAATTCTTCACGGATGCAAACTCGCTACTGATGGCGGCACATCACCGCGTCCGAGAGCGTTCCCAGCAACCAGCAGCCACAGTGAACAACGCACTGCGCGATAGACATTCCGTCGGCATACGTCTCTCTTTTCTCGGTAATCAGACTGTGACTGAGATACAAAGCCTGTCAGCGCAAAAGTGACCATTCAGTTGAACACAGTCATAAAGGCTTGGCTCGCTGTTTGAGCTCAGTGCGATCCCCCACCCTATTTGAGCTGAGTAATCTGACATCGTCACAAAACACTCCGAGAAGGAGTCACTGATCCACAGCTTTATCCATAAGGCCAATTCGCATGAGTAACAACACTAGGGTCGCTTCTGATACGCAGCTCACATCAAGTTCCAGATACAAGTGAGCGCTTATCAGAACAGCTTGCTGACATGTTTGTCGGATAGTGGGAACACTTAAACCCCCTAATATTTACCGGTTGTTTTGACTCAAAGAAGTAGAATTTCGAGGTGGAGGAAGAAGAAAGTTAAAATGAACTGATTTGTCTGTCAGATCAACGACAACATCGGATGTTTCTCGGTTGCCGATGTCCTAAAAGAAGTTAGCTTGGTGAACCTCACCCGAAGCCTGCAGTTGAACAGCTTGACCTTCAAGGCATTTAAATGTAAGATTTTCCTGGGGGAACCCCTCTCTGAGCCAGTGGCTAAAACGTTCGAAGATTTGGCTTAGCCCGGGGGAGCAGCGAATAGATTGTTGATTTCTTACGTTGATTAGTGCCACACGCAGTGGATGTATTCCAAAGTACATCATTCTTCCGGGAAATACTGTAAGTTCTTTAACCGTTTTGATTAATGTTCCGATGGACACGATCGACTACCGGGGCGCTATTCGTTTGCGTTTTTCTTCGTAACTGCATTTTTCTAATTACAAAAAAAGAGCGACACTGAAAGTGTTAAGACAGTTCTGTTGTATGCAGAGGCCTGTGCCTCAGTCTGTGCATCTTTACGACCTACAACAACTTTATGATCGTAAGTTCCTTTTCTCCGGTTGCTCTTATTTTGCCTGTTTGATATGGTTGTACCTAGAAAGGCTAAAGCCCTAGTCAGCATAGTCTTCCGAGTCAACTCAACACGCTAACCTGACCATCTTTCACAATTAGAAGTCAAGTCCACTGACTTCGTCTAGTCTAAAGAATCTGTATGGTACTCTTAGACAAGTGAACATTCAATAATTTACTGTATAACGGGCTGTTTTTTCGAATTGCTTAAATCCACGAAATGTTCCCTAAGCCTTAAACTACAGTGTGCAATGTTGCCATAGGTTTGTTGTACGTAATTCAAATATGAACTGACTCTATTGTTATTTGCGTACGTGGGTATACTTGAAGCGACTTATTGATCATCAGTCAACAAAGCGCATCCTCAGCAAAGGTGCATTTGGTAGCTGGTTGTATATGTTACAGCAGTGTGTCCAGACCGACTCGTCAGACCGTGATCAAACTGAGTGACGGTTCATCAGCGCATGTTGATTGTTTGCTCAAATGACAGCACGTCAACCCTGTCGATGCTTTATGATAGCCGACCATCGGTACTCGATGATGAGCGCTCATTCGTCCACCCATCAGTTGATGCATCGGTCTTTGCGTATTGTTGCAACATGTACGGCGAATCCACTATTGATGCGACGAAGAATTCTCTACTCATGCTTGTGAGCAACCGATTTGTGATGGGCTACCTGTCATAAAGTTTTTGTACTGTCGCTGTTAGAGTGGTTGATTTGTATGACGCGGAAGTGTCGTTTGTAGTCAGGTGACGGTATTACAGGGGTTTAGCCGGTCAACTTTCGATGAGCTTTAAATTTGGGTATCAGAAACTTACACCTTTAAAGAAATGAAACTCTTGTCCTACATACACCTAAACTGTAACGGTATCATGATGAATGTGATGTTTCAAATTACGATAAGTGGTCAAAGAGAACAAGATGTGTTCTGCAGATGTTCTTTTGTATCCGCGCTTTGTGTTGGTCTTCTGCCTATTTACCTCCGACCTGGCATAGATCATGCGGCGTGTGCCAAAAGTATCCGGATCAATGTAACCCACACAGCCTATTGCAGTATTTGACTTATCTGTTTACGGAAATACACTGCCCAGCCACTTCTTTGTTTGTATGGTTCCCCGTGCGTTTGTTGCTACGAAAACACTGGTGACGAAAAATAAACAGACTTAAAACATACTATTGCCTCAACTTAACGCCCGGTTGACGGTGCTCATATTGAGTATGCTGTTTTTGTACATATCGATGTTTGACTCAGTATTGCCTTGTGCCGATTTGCTGTCATAGTTTCAGCCTTTTCATGTCGGGTTTACCGGCTCATTTTTATTTGTTCGTCCCGTTTTTCTCATTTTGTTAATCCTTACAGTCTCGTTCGATGGTGAACTAACCGTCCAGTCCAGTTGGGAGCAGCTGTTTTGAATGTCCGATATTGCCTTCGAAACAGACAGGCACTCGTGACGTGTGACGCCATCTGGCTTTTGTCACACAGTGCAGTCAACCACCCAGTCAGAATTATCTTTATCTCTTTCTCACGAGCCGCGTTTCTGCTCCTCCTCTGTAATCCATCAAGTGCCTCACGATTCAGGGTTCATTTCACCACTGTTGTGTGTTGTGATGAGTCGATTTGGAGTTTCTTATTGTGTTTATTTTGTACATGTGTCCGTTGCCTTCATGGCCATCAAACCATGCAGCCTGCCTCTATTTCTTGTGTACAAAAAACTGTTTTTCATCTGGCCGTCTATTACATTACCTTGTAGCTTGAAAATTTCGTTCATTTGTTTCTACGATTCCTTTCAGCTATTATACAGGTCTGTTTTCTTTCTCTGTCCACCTCTGATTATCGCATTTCCACGTTCCTCTGATAATTGAGTTACTGTGGTTCTTCGCGACCGCCTCTGTGTTATTCGATTGTGCACCAACGCACCACATGCGTGCGTTATGACGATTTTTCACATTCTGTTTTTGTTCACAGCCTATTGTGAACAACTCCTTGTTATTGTCTGCGTACAACCAAGGTTTCATTCTCAACCAATCATTCCTCTCTCTCTCAACGATGTATAAAAATCCCTTTGGTTTGATATTTTTAATCTTCTTCTGTCTTCCATCGCCTGTCACCTGCGAAACTCGTACCTGGTCCAACCCGAGTGAACCTGACCGGCTTGGCTATTTGTGCTAGTATGTGACAACCGTGGTTGTTTCCTCTACCGTCCTTACCTTCATCCGGATGATCGATCATTTACATAACAGCAGTGACACTCCTATTCTCTTTGCGATTCCTCGCAATTCGCTCATCTAATCCAGACCGAGGGTTGCTCCGAGGCCTGCACAATCATTGTGATCGTCATTTCATATTTTCTAAACTTCCCTGTGTTCATACCGATCCCTCCCTTTCGTTCAGGATTTCTTATGTGGGTGCTGTGGGCGTACAACCTATCTCTCCCTTCTCTCATGTCGTCAAATGTGATCTTGTTTACTACTCTGCGTCTGACGCCTTCTTCTGTTTTACACAAGCCCAGTTTTTTCCCTAGTAATCCCCTCCGTACGCATCTGCAGGCATCAGTTGTGTCATCTTTTGTATTCTCATTTGTATTTGACTTTTTCTTGCTCGCCGTGAATTGTCTCTCTCTCTCTGCGTCCATGTTTATATGTGCATGCACGTGTCTGTATATTTGATATTCCCAGACTTGTGATCCTTCGTCTGCTATGCCCAATGGTAGACAGTGACACAGAACTTCGAATGCTACCACTGCTGCCTCCATCGTTTAGGATTTTGATTTGAAGCCGTAATCGGCCTTGTTTTTCACAAACAAACTGAACGCGAACAATTTGTATTTTCAGAAAAAATAATCCAGATCCTTAATACATCGCAATTTTTGCTACTATATATACATATGCATACTTCTGTCTACCTCGAGCCTGTTTGTGTACGTCTGCATTTGAATGCATGTCCTCATCGCAAAGATGTCCTTTGTATTTCTCTTGACAACTTTGGTTTGATAGCATAAGGCTTCAGATAGGCCTTTCACGCTGGTGTAATTACACCCACCTACTCCCGATCCTGTGTATTCACCTTCGTAATATGCTTGACCGGGCGTATGCATTGTACTATAACTATAACCATACGCATATTGCTATGCGTCGTCGTGTTTGAGCGATCATATAGAGATTAATCGAATAAACGATCCATACCTAGGCTCTGCTAGTGTGCCAGTTCACGGACAGGTTTTGTTGTGTCTATAGGCACACTTAAAACTGTGGCTGTTTGCATGTGCAACGCATTGCGCTCGTAACTCTGGCACAAACGTACGTGTGTGTGTTTACGCGCTCGTTCACACAGCCAACCTAGGCGGCCTGGTCTGCTGATTTTCTGGTTGCCACGGTAACCAGACACGGGCTGGCACGTGCCTTGCGCTACAGCCAATCATAGATTGCGCATGTCCCTGTGTGTGTTTGGTTTTGCACGCGTAGGTGGACTTACCAGACTGGACGCACGGACAGGCCCCGGTTATAGCGCCGTGCTTTGAGGAGAGGAATCGTGTATGCAATGCACAGAGCCAGCCACACGACTGTGTGCGAGATAGGTGAACGTGATCTGATGTTGGTGGTCGCCATCGTGGCGTGGAGCAGTCGGCTTGTCAACACACATGAGTGCTTGTCAGGCTACATCGGTGACCATAACTGTATGTAGTGTTGATAACCGTCGTATTGTTGGTCGCATATCATTGCTAATGATGAGGCATCGATTATGGTCGTCGGTAGCTAACTAATATGTGGCTGTCTGATTGTTTGCGGGCTATGTTGTATGTTTGTGTTTCGTTAGTCTGTTTTCACATCAACAAATGTGGCTTATTGGTATTACAGGTTCAAAAAAAAAACGTATGGCTAGAGTTGCTTACTCGCAGTTACTTACGAATCAGAAGTTTGTAACAATGTCCTGTTCTTCAAAAGTTATACCTTTCAGTTTTACAAGTATCTACCCTAGGTTTTTAAGTAGTCATTTAGTTTAATTTCTGACAGTCCCATGGAGGAGGTAAATAATTCATTCAGTACAGAACAAGTTTCTCAAGCTAGCTCATCTTAGTCTCTCCGAATCAGCTTCACACTGTTAACTGCTTTCGACTAGGATGCACGACTGACATTATGCTGATACTATGGTTAGTAACACTGTCTTAGATTGCCAACGGAGAATCCACACCACTTCCAGCACAGTTAGGGTAACCAATCTCAGAGTGGAACAGCTTCTGAGTGAAAACACAAATTTTTACTCAAGGCTACTTAGTTTACGATCGTTTAGGGTAAGATAAATAGTGAAGCATACGGCTGCTTGCCCAGTTAGTTCTTTACTGAAAATTCTCGAATCCCAAGTCTTAATTTCTAGACCGTTATATTGTTCACTGCTTGATTACGTTTGCCACTCAAGCCGAACGATCGATAAGATGGTGGACCTTGTATTAATCCACTAATTAATATGGTTTGTAACTTACAGTCTGTGATCGAAAACCTTGGCGCTTTGAATAAAGAGATTCGAAGGTACGTATTTTCCAGGAACATTTACGACTTTACAAATATCATAAGATAACGGGCATCTTTATGTTGAACAGGTTGAGTTCTCATATTTTGATTTTATCTGGCGCCTTACATCCTGTTCAACTCTGATTGGCTACCCTCAAGCGGTTCCGTATGTTGGCCGAGATACTAGTTCCGATATTCATTGACCTCACTGTAGCTTGAATCTGAGACTTGCTTTCTTACAACGATTGCACTGTGGGCATAATTTGAAAGCGACCTGTAAACGATCAGTAATTTTGTTTAATGATGACGTTTCTTTTGTGACAGAAACTTCTTCAGACAGCGTGAATTACAAGTTTTGTGATTAGTCAGTCAATTGGTCATTCTAATTCTCGTGGAACCTGTCTAATTCTGACGACGTGGGTACGCCATAGAAGATGGCATTTGTTAGTCAACATTATTACACTTTGGAACAATTAGTTTCTTAAATGAATGATGGTATTTGATTTGTGTAGCCCAATTCAACTTACGAGAAAGGCCGTGTAATAGAAGGAGAAAACTGTGTAGTGAAAAAGTTACTTGCCATCATGACATGATCTACATAATGGCGTGTTAGTTATAGCTTGTAGGTTCACTGGGGTTATGCGAATAAAGGCTAATTCACTTGGAGCTTACAGTAAGTAATAATAACAATTCTTTGTTGCACAACCGACAAGAGTAGAGTTAACAGTAATCGGGTTTTCGGGATAGTTTTTAATTTCTCTAATAAATTGACCTACATTTAAACCTATGCAATGACGCAGGATAGTTGGTGGCACAGAGTGAATTGAATGAAATCAAACCCTTTTCTTCGAAGCGTGTTCGCGAAAAGTATGAGAGGATCAGCATCTTCCCGACGCATCAGATGAATTAGGTAAACAGTACATGATTACATGCAATGGGCAGTTCTCTGGGTTTCACAGTCACTAACATTTTAATGCCAAGTATCGAACGAGCTGTGTTAGATTTTCTAAAAGAAACACTTCTGCAAACGCTACGTGGACGACTGTTTCTGTACGTGTTAAACCGAATACCGATCTGAAGTGTCTCTGACTGCATTGTACTGTCCATCCGCGCATCACTTTCATAATGAAGGTTGAGGCGGACGACCGACTGATTTTCTTGAATGTCCTGGTGGCTGGTAAAGTGGGCGGGTTGCCATGAACCGATCTGGTCAGAACATCTGTTTGTCAGTAGTTTCCTTCGTATTCAACACAAAAGTAGCATTGACGGAATGCTATTCCACCTTTTCGAGACATTCGCTTCACCGAAAACCTGGAACAAGCCGAAATGTATAGTGAAATCCACCCTGATCAGCAACGGTTACCCACCAAAATTTGCCAGGAAAGCCGGCATGGACAAAGCAGATAAGAGCGATAATTGCCATAGCACCAAGGTCGAATGTGTTTATCCCTTCGTACCATTCAAGGGTTACAGTATTTTCATTACGGTAAAGCGTCGTTTGAGTTCTGCTGTTGTAAGAGCTTCTCACGTCTCATCATTGACCATTCTATTCAACCTGACAGCTCCCTCCACTTACAAAGATCAAGTGCCACTCTTCGCTAAGTTTAAACTAGTTTACTACTGTCGGTATACTTGTTGGACAGTGTACATTCGTCGCATCGAGAGACGCTTATCTGTTACTTTGGCAGACTAGTTGATTTAGTACAGACCTACTTCCGGAAAATCTGGACCTCCTGTGGATTGGAATCGGTGACAGAAACAGCACGCCAAAACGCGACAAGGTTTCTACCAGTTGGGTTGCAGAGCGACTCCAATGCTCAGAAATTTCAAATTTGGTCTGAGTCTTTCTCCCAATCCATTGTATCACGTAGGATCCACCAAGTGTCTCAGGGGATTGAATTTAAAAGCGGGATTGATGAAACAATTTGTACTGGAATCCACCAACGTCACTATTAAACATTGAAATTCCATCTCTTCTAAATTATAAAACCTGCAGAACTACTTACCAGTAGTACACTGTCATTTATTCCGAACTTATGAATTTTCTATTATTCTCAATCATACCCGGTGAATTTTCCGTTGGATAAAAACAGACTAGACTGTTTGCAACACACGGCTGACATGAATCGGATATGTACATAGATTCAAGAAATCTTTGTTTAAGCTTTGCAGAACGAGCAGGAACTCCGGATAGGAAATTTAAATAATTGGTCGCCAGGATGGTCATCAACATGCAATCGTACTAACATGGACATGCCATCGTGCAAGTATGAACCGACTCATTCCACATGCAGTCATAATTTGAAACACCAGCAAAACCCATGATCAACAAGACTGTAACTGTCCGGCTTTCAATGCGCCAACAACTTTACCTGGTGCCAATACTGGCAATACGAAATCCCTTTCGGCAAGCCGAACGAGCGAAAATCTAATAAACAATTAATTCATTGTTACCAAGACGACTAGCCGTTTAAGTAAGTTTGACAGTTTCATACATCCCTATGGAGATGGCTGTTTCGAACTAATCAATCGCAAAGAAGAGGGATATCTTCTGATGACGGCGATATTGGTTCTCTTTGTTCCCGACCATGCTGTGAGTCAGCTTTGTAGCGTTTGCGCATCCGTATACATACTGCGACGATGCTTAATTAACGTAGAGCTTCTTTCCGGGCCTCTTACACCTGTAATCTTCCAGACAGAGTCGCAACAGAGCTAAAAGAAGATTCGTCCATTACACTGTGTACGCAGTACGGGGGAGTATGGATTTGAATAATCTGAAAAGACAAATGCGAATTCACTTTGTGTCATCACAATGAAAGTTTCGGGGTGCGAAGATCAAGTGATTAAGCATATACAGAAACTGTTTCACGCCAGTCCGTTTCATGCGGACGTGTAAAACTTCCGTACACCCACGGACCTTTGAGGTTCTAGCCAACCGTCAATGGGTATTTTATCTGACCGTCGACTTTTTTTGCGGACATTCTGTGAAACGGCTTGCCAACAGTGCTTCCGTTTGGTTATCACCTCCGCCTCACAGAGACAGTTATACATTGGAAGCGAGACATGCTCTGATTCTACTGACTACGAGTTACTCGGACATCACTCTGTACCACTGCCTGTGGGATGAGTAGATTTATTCGTACGTGCCTGGCTAACCGTACCGATCTCAATGAGCACTCCCCCACTGTCCTATCAAACTTACTTCTCAGGCCCCTCCCGAACTCCATTTCTGATAGCTACTCCACAGGTTCCATAACAGATGTAGTTGACCGTGGTAACACAGCCGGTAAGCTCCGTCTCTTGTCATTCAGTTTCAGGCCTCCTTCGTCCCTTGCTTAGACCCAAAATGCGAATTAAAATTATATGCTATCGACGTTCGCACTCTGAAACAGATAAGTCAACAGGCCACTCTTGCACCAACGTTAGACTCATTGCATGTCGATGTCTGTTGTATCTCGAAGATTAGAATCCAGAACAGTAGTCAACGTAAGGAACTAACAACACCCGCATTGTCTATCCGATACTGGTTATACACTTCGGGTGAATCTACAGTCGCTGTTACAGGTCAGGCTGGCGTAGCTGTAGTCCTCAGCACGACGACCACAGCCTCATTGATAACCTGGATTCCTCTAAACGGTAGAATTTGTGTCGTCCGCCTGGCAAGTTCAATTAAAACCAGCTCTAGACGCAAGACTTTCAGAAATTTATTCATTATGTATACTCACGCTCCTACCGATCAGGGTAGAGGACGTGAACCGTTTTCAAGTGTTTGACCACCGATGTCTGCGTTCAATCGTTCGTATCGGATGATACCAACGAGTAAGCAACGATGAGGTTAGGAAGCGGGTGTTTGGCATTGATTGCCAAACGAGTTCTTCTGTTCAGTCGCTACATTTGCACAGACTTAGATGGTTAGGTTATGTACTAAGGATGCCAGTTAGTCGTTTGCTACACCGAGCACTGTTTGTCGACGCTTCGGCCGACTGGCGTAAGGTGCGAGGTGGACAAATGATGACCTGGCGTAGACAAATGAAATCGTTCACGAAGGGTTTGGTCACTGTAGATCGGGTTCGTCTTCCGGGCTGGAGCCCTCGCGACTCGCATAGTCAGTGGTTTGAGACGTCAGGTGAGATGGCGGCTAACCGAACTCAGTGGCATGAATGTTGTCGTTGTTTGACCGAGTTGTCTATGAAGTGAATGCACTTAATGACGCTGGGCAGTGTGAGCCGTAAGGAAGGTGTCTTGTTGATGGCGCCTTGATTTCACTCGCAGCTCGGTTGTTTGTTCGCAAGATGTAAACGCCTTGATGTTGTATGTTTGAATATAGATGTAGTTATTTTAGGTCCATTCCTCTCTCTTCTCATGTGGGTTTTTCCATCTTACTTTCTTTTTCCATCGTAGTTTTGTGGTAGTTAAACCTCACTATGAATCACTGGTGTATTACTCTCTGTGATGGTGTTGATGATGAGCCTAGAGATTAATTTGGACGATCATTCTTTTCTCGGTTTTTCTTGTTTGTCCGTTAGATTTTATTAGCGGGGGCACATTTTAGCCCCGCATGCACGTTAAATCCATCCTCCTCACCGCACTTTTACATTCGTTCACAAGCTGAAAATCCGACCATTTAAACAGTTGTTTGCTTCTCAGAAATGATTGTCTACTGGACTTGCTGATATCTAGTCACTCATTCGATCGTCACTTCTCACTGGATCTCCTGTCTAGTTTACTAGACTCAAAATTCCATTGTGATCCGTCAGCTCTGATCGACCATTGCGAATAGCGTAACAACCGACCGGAATGTGAAAGGCGGCGATACGACGTGTTTTATTTTTTACCTCAAGGGTTTGGTTGAAATGATTATTGTTTAAAGATTCTGACATCCGTGATTCAATGTTACCGTGAGTTATATCATAACACAAGGTTTTGATAGTTCATCCTATGCATGAACTTCTTCTTGTTCAGCGAGAACGATTGGGTTAGTCCTTGTTGATCGGTGTGTCCATTGTTACAAGTGTAAGCAGATGCTGTTGGCCACTTTTCTCTCAGTGCTATCCTGCTGATCAGTTCAGGTATTTCAAACTGAGCGATTGGGATATTAAGCAAGGATCGTGTGTGTCATCATTATCGAGAATTGGATGCCAGTACCCCAGTACCCCCTGTCTGAGCGATACTGTCTGTTTTTGTTTACTTGTTTCCGCATCACAATGTGCACTTCTTCTCCTCCATTATGCCAAACATTGTGACAAGTAGTGAACGTTAAGGCGTTCCGTTTTCGGCTTGTAACATTACACGTTTCAGTCATGTGAAAACTGCCGTGTATGGACACTTTCTGATTGAGAGGTCCCGTTTACAAGGTTACCGACGGGAATTAACGGGACAGTGGCCTTACTATCGAAACGCTCAAGCAACGTGAACATTGCCCAAAGAACTGTGACTAAACGGTTTAATGTGATCATTCAATGGTTCCTATTATGAAATCAACTCGCACTCGCCTCAAACATCACGAACGTTGGGGTTGAATTCTCGTTACTGTTGACCTCTGGTAACAGTAAATCCTTAGTACGGTACCTCGCTCTTTTGAAGTGGATGGATCGAGCATTTTACGCGAATCTCGAATGTCACGGGTGTCTAAGTTTAGAGATTAGACGACTGTTGTCTAAGTGTAATACACCGGCTCACACGTACATCGCACGCGAATAATTGTCGTTTTTATAAGAGGTAAAGAGAAAGGCTTCCAACTTCCACCTCACAAGGCGCTCGCTACCACCTGCTATCCAAGGCTGTATATGGACGGAATACACTGCCAAGCTGTCCGCATCTAAACAGGAACAACGGCAGTAATCGAGCCTCGAACCCGTTACCTTACACTTCGTAGTCGAATATCACTACCATTGTGCTATCACGAGCTCATTGCCACCAACAACATTATATCAGTGGTCGACATTCAAACGTAACTAATGTGCAGCTGTGAGACGAATATGAAGCCTTCATTTCGAGGGGGAAACAGGCCCAATTTCAAAAATGGCCTTAGGTCTAAGTAAAGACATTCAACACCAACGTGTCTACACTCCGAAAACAAACAACGAAGCTGAAACTGAGAATTAGGTGGCATCTACAAGACAGCCGTCTGCTTTCATTGCTTGCGATTGTTTAACAGACCACTCTGTCAAACTACATTCACGACTCTGATTAGCTGTCGTGTTTCCAGTCTCAGTCTACGGATCACTAGGGCCGCAGCCTAGAAGACAAGCTCAACACGCCGTGGCTAAACTGCTGATAACTGTGCATCGACTTATCGTTTTACCGTTAAGTAATATGGGAGGTTTGATAATTCAGATGGGATTCGTACCAGCGACAGAAACAGCATGACCAAACACTGTACCAGACAACTTACGAAGCCACACAGAGAGCACAGAAGTTTCATATTTGGATTTAGTCATCCACCCGTCCTACTGTCTCGTATGGGATCCACCAAATGATCCGGCGGATTGATTTTCTAAGCAAGTTTTATAAAAAAAAGTTCACGATCGAATCCACCAGCGCGACTGTTAAACATTGAAATGGTGTTACTGATAAGTAGTATGACAGATTCCATAATTTAGGGGAGACTCAATTACAAAAAGAAAATGGTTTTGACTGGATTCGAACCAGTGATAGAAACAACACCCCAAAAGCGCAGCAAGTGTTCCACTAGATGGGTTACGAAGTCATACGGGAAGTTCAAAGTCTCACATTTAGTCTTCTTTAAATTCATCTTTTTCATACTTTTAACCTGATGCTAGTCGGTTACAACATCGGCAAAGAATGTTCAATGTGATAGACGATTGTTTGTCATCCCCAGCACTACATAAATGTATGCAAAGTTAGTGGCTGAGCAAGTGGATTTGCTTGACCTTAATATGCTCTGTCTTATCTTATGGTTACATACCCGCTGATGGTTTTCGGTATTTGCAACTGTTCGCAGACGTTGATTGTTGACTAGTTGATGTCGATTTACGTCTTTTGCTTTTTAGCTCGTAGAGAAACACATGCCGTACTTACGCGTCTATTAAGCTTTAAAGAGATGTCGAAGTTTCCCGAACGCTGTCCTAGCCTTTAGAGTGCGACCATATATTTCGTTTCCTGTATTTCCGCCGCCACCAACTCACCGGCCAACAACCCCTATAACTTCATTGTCTAACATTAGGTTTGCGAAGGCACTGCGACCTAATGGAAGAGTCTCGCATCTCAAGGTGACAAACGACACTCTGAAGTTCTTGGCTGAGCGTGAAATATATATATATATATATGTTTAAAAAGTAGGAAAACAGTAATTGTGCCGCACGCCGCTGTGGGTGCCACAATTGTTAGTCAATACACTGTAGACTGGTCTAAACTGACGAGTGGAGATGCAGTGTCTTTTGCGTGTTCATGTGTTTACTCGGCATCTCGTCCTATCTAAGCAGTTTCAAAAGAGCATTGGATCGAATGCACCTTTGGAACTGGGAGAAATGGTGCTTACTGATAATCACTTTCTCAACATTAGGTTGTGTTCCAGACCAGTGCAGTTGAAGTCATAAACTGTTTCGTACCTCTAACATCCGGTTTTCAGAGTACGAGAAGTACGTTGACACACAGGTCGAATAACAGGTGTACGGCCGTGACCCGATCTGCTAAGTCTTGACATCACCATTACGACAAACTCTAATCATCCACCGACCTCTATATGAAACTAGACTGAGCAACATCGGTATATTAGGCAGACAGTCGTTTTTTCATTCTCAGTAGCAACAAATAAATGACCGATAACGATGCACAAGTGATGTGTAACTACTAGAACAATATTTAGAGGTGAAAATTGTGATTGTTAGAAATAGGAGCAGACTTAACTTCCTCTGTTATCTCATAACATTCATTAGGTACGGATCCCCAGTTTTTCTAAGTACCTTTTCCCACCTTCATATGATATTCCAAGTCACTGGTCAAGCGGAACATCATTTTACCGATCCTATCAAGTTAAAGGTTGGGGTCAACGTGTGCATTATTGACAGACGATTGTCTTGATATTCCCTGTCGTTTTGTTTTACCACTTCCTGCGCAATCGCTTGAAAATGTAGACTGTTTGCTCGAGACATTTCTCTTAAAGCGTTAGTAGTTGCTGACAAAGCAGAGATTTTATAATTTATTTAGTAAAGATGGACACTTAGTGTCCCGTGAAAGCTGGCTCATGGATACTGCCATACCTTCTCACTTGCAACTGGGTTTTTTGTGGTTGATTGGCTTTAATCATAGAGGTTCCGTGAATAACAATCATTAAGTGTTCATGGGCACTTCGTTGATCTAGGCGGTGCATTTGGTGACACTTACTCAACTGGAATCAATCGTACGGACCGATAGATAGATGGTTTTGCAAGTCTGCACGTCACTAGTCACCACCGCTTATGTTTACAATACAAACTGGCGCTCGGACTAGACGACTCCAATCTTCTTCGTACGGACTAGGAACAATCCTATCTGTTTTCGTTCATTAATCCCGTTGTGGTTTATGATCGAGCGAGCTGCTTGCACATATGCATCGTTATTTGTCAGTTCATTGAAACTAGGACAGTCGCGGAAGCCCAGATAACACTCGTTTTCTGACTCAAATCACAAGGCGGAGGCACGTGTGTCTTTGTTCACCTACGTTTTTGAACATAATCTTGCTTACTGATGAGTAGTGGGGCACTTGGTTTATTTCACGTTGAATATCACCCACAATTGATCGCAGCTTTCGCATTTCCATAGCCTTTCAGTCGGTCCCTTTCGAAAACAAACACTAGACTCGAATTTTGCTGTCACTAATGCATATCTATTGGATCGTCTATTTGGTACGCGCTCAATCGCTTGATCCAGAACCGAGGAGGAGAATAGTTGCGGTAACGGCTTTTATTGGGAGGATGAGACGAGTCAGAATTAGGCCACAGAAGCTCTAAGTTTATAGGGCGAAATGAGTACCATACATGGCCAACAAGATGTTAAGGAAACCAATCGAGACGATCATATCTGATAGTCAAAGCGTTAGAACAAATCACGTCATAGGGGGCATCAGAATGTGAACGCGAGAAAACAGTTCGGATGACGTACAGGCGTTCGAACGCGCAACTGCAATCTGATTAACTGAGTGAAATTGATTAGCTGAGTGAATTAAAACATGTCAATTCACCCGAGGCCGGATCGATCAATCAATATGACGTGGTTTGCTTTTGCTGCTTCGTTAGGAGATACGTCTCCAAAGAATATTTTTGGCACTGCCGAGGCTGTAACCCCGGCCACGCTGTTCCTGAGGCAACCGTGATTACCACTGCGCCATTGACCTCACATTAGTGCTTCTTTTCGACAGGGACCGACTGGAAAGTCTATGGCAATGCGAAAGCTGCGATCATTTGTAGATGATGTTCAACTTGAAATAAACCAAATCCCCGACTACCCATCAGTAATGTAAAATATCGCCAAGCAGATTTAATAAGATTGAAGATTTTGAACTGTCTAGAAAGTCCTAATCGCGGGGTTATCGATTGGAGTTAACAGACAGTAACTGTATCTCCTATCGAGACGATCGGGCAATCTGATCATTACTCACAAGTGAAAGTGGTTGAGCGTTCACACGCGATGATAATTCGGTCGTGCTTGATGTGAGGTCAGTGACACAGTGGTAAACACGGTCGTCTGATGAACAGCGTGGCCGGAGTTCTAGTCTTGGCCGTGGCAAGGATATGCACTACTGACGAGCTCTAATGAGAGCGAAATTCGTGTCTAGTGTTTGTTTTCGAAAGGGGCTGACTGAGAAGTCTGTGGAGACGTGACAGCTGCGATCAGTTGTGGGTAATGTTCGACTTGAAATAACCTTTGCTTGCTGATTGAGTAGCTTATCTTGACTCTTTTGTTACTGAACTGTACTTCTCAAACACGTGACTGACTACATGTGCTCTCCAGGCTGCATATTTACTCTTCTATCGCCAGGCATTTATTAATGTGTTTCCCACTTTCACCTGGCTGACGTGGTTTCATTTTCCCCGCTTCTGCTTCAACTGAATATTCTCCATGTATCTAACCGTTATGTGTATGAATCTTCAGCTTACATATTCCTGAAACTAACCTGTTGAAACAGTTGTAATGTGATGGTTTTTGGATCCTTACTCTAAGGACTTCTTAGGATGATGTGCATGCGGATGTGTTGGGGAGTGATCAACTTCTCTCTCGCTGTGTACACACAATGCGTACTTCTTCGCATGCGATGTTTCGCTTGGCTGTGTCTGACGTTCGACTCGACAAGGTCACTTTAATTCCATTACTTGTTATTCCCATGATGTACTAATGCGATAACCACACACTCTATGTTGTTATAATAGCACAGCACCCACCTATCTCCCTTTAAACCGGTCTTGCGGTTATCGTCGCGGTTCTGGTCATGATTGTCCATGTGTGTCTAAAATCACCAGTCTTGCATATGTTTGTTTGGACTTGCATGTACTTCGGAAACATGTCTACTCATGGATCAATCTCCATTGTGTTTGTTTTTTCAACCACACTGCGTTCCGATGTCAGCCAGATTTAAACATGTATGTATTTGTCCAAAATGATTTGTTCACCTTGCTAGTCGCCTAGGTCCTGGGCGCCTACACCAAACTGTCCCTCTGTAATGAGACCAGACGAGGACTAGTTGAACAACCAGAACTGGTTGAACTTCTGACGGCATTTTCTTTTTCACATTGTTACTGCTGACTGGTCAGCATTTGGTTATAGGATCAGGTGACGTTATTAACTGTTGTTGAATATCATTCGGCATCAGGCTGTTTCTGTTCGGTGGTTATCCGATATGTGCGATGTTAACCTGACTCTTTTCGTATGCCTTACAGTTATCTTTCAGTCTATAAAACAATCAGGAGGCCGTTGTTACAGGACGGCTCCAAAGCGTGGCTGTTTGGAGTGGTGGACTTAGAGTGTCTTGAAGTACTGCACAAACGTTTTTTGCGTTCAATCCCCCACACTCAGTGACCCTGACGAGAGAGTGAGGATGAGATTTGAAAGCGGATATTTGATGTCACACTTAGACAAGGTTCTTTACTCATACAAACCGAGGGTTAATGCGAAATTGTGAACGGAATGCAGCTACTGAAACAATAGCTAGGCGAAAAAGCATAAGGCGTTGAGTGAACATTATAACACTACAAACAAGAGAAACTGAAAGTTTCTTTAGTTTTACACTACATGCGATTTTGCCACTTTTTTTTCTTTGTCTTCAAGATTGCTTTGTGATTTTTCCCAAAGAAAAACGTTTATGACAGTAGTTAAACATGGTCACCACAATGACCACAACAAAATTCCATCCACCGACTACAACACTTGAGTGTCTCTTCCAATACCTCTAATCATCAAAACGCACGATCTTTTGAACCACAATTCTGTAGCTGGAGAACGCCAACGGAAGTCGAACGTACCGCTTTCTACATCATATGATAAACAGTCGTTCACCAAAGCAAGATCTTCCCTATCCAATTCACATGTTCTTCCGTCGCCCGTGCACTTGTGTTTTGCAACCGGAATTCCAGTTCACAACACGGCGAGATTTTCATTCAAGCATCCTATATGCTACTACCCGGATCTATACATTTGGGTTTCCGCCTGTTGAGCCGAATTCGCTTACTGACGATTGGTTCGATCTCTCGTGGTCTTTGACCATATCCCACTGCTGCATTGAAATATTCCACCGCTTACGTCTCCACCTTGGTTACCTATCACAACAACCCTACGCGAAGTTTTTGGTTGTACGTCCTACCGCTTTTCTTTTATAGCTATACTTAAAAATTGCAGACAAGTCACGATATTATAAGCGTAACACCGTAAGTGGATGAAACGTTACGTCATAAATGGACGGGGACGTCAATCAAATTACGGAGGTAGAGTATTGAATGTGTGTTTCTGAGAGGCAGCGTTTATGAATGTCAGGGGTTTTCAAGGTTTAGGTTAAGTCTGCCTGTAGTACCGTACGCATTCGCCTGTGCATATTTAAGGCCGCTGGTTTAATAGGCATATACCATCGCAGGTAGACAGTAATAGCAGACCGAATGTTGGTCAAAATGGCTTTGGTGGGATGACTGAATATTCAGTCTTGATTTTCATCACTCATCACAACAGCATTTGGATCAACGTTCACGGTAACATTTACACTAACAGTGACCTTCAGTAGATAGGGAATGCAAGTAGTTAGAATAGAGAAATATACAGTAAGAAGGATTATGGTGCGTAGCGCAGTGGTTTATATTGACTGATTATAGTTTGTGTTTTTCGCATCACCTGATTATGTATTGGAACTACGCAGTTGAAGGTTGACTCGTCCTGAGAATTTGAATGAACCTGATTTGATTTGCGGTAGACCTGTTTGTACGCGTTGCTGTCTCTCTGGCGTCTAGTGCTCATATCAACGAAAGCGGTTGTTTTCAAGTTGAACATCACCTACAATTGATCACAACTGTCACATTCCCATAACCTTTCTATATCACCTAGCAAGTTTAATGAGATCGGAGATTTCGACCTGTCTAGGAAGTCCTAATCTCAGGGTTATCGATTGGAGTTAACAGGCAGTAACTGTATCTCCCATCGAGACGATCGGGCAATCTGATCATTACTCACAAGTGAAAGTGGTTGAGCGTTCACACGCGATGATAATTCGATCGTGCTTGATGTGAGGTCAATGGCACAGTGGTAAACACGGTTGCCTGAAGAACAGCGTGGCCGGAGTTCTAGTCTCGGCTGTGGCAAGGATATGCACTGCTGACGAGCTCTAATGAGAGTGAAATTGGAGTCTAGTGTTTGTTTTCGAAATGGGCCGACTGGAAAGTCTATGGGAATGCGACAGCTGCGATCAGTCGTGGATAATGTTCGACTTGAAATCAACCAAATATCCGACTACTCATCAGTAATCTAAAAGCGGCTATGTTCTATCTCCAATTTAGGTTGTAACGCGGGATTCGGTTACAAAAAATCCAAGGTATCTAAAGAGCGTGCCTCCTTTCCCGATACTCGATGTGAACGTCAGTACGTAACGATAGGGTCGTCAGGTGGTTCTCCATTGATCACCGTTTTAATAAGCAAACATGAAAATCACAGATAATCAGAACCCACCGAGAGGTGCACCATTTATAGGTTGACGATACGATAATCACTGATGTAACGACGTTACCACGAACCTTTGTGCTGCTGTTCGTACTCGCTGTGCGTTATTGTTTGCTCAAAGATAATTTGCTGGCGAACATAAATGGCGGATTGGAAATTGATAAACTGGGATGTACGAAACGTCCATTGGGCCAGCCGAATCACATCAGTGGGTTGATAAAAACGAACACTAAACAGAAATCCTCGTAGCTATGCGAGCGGTTTTTGAGGAGGTCTACTCCAAAGGTGCACGGCAGATACGGCGGAGGTAGGTTTTTCTGATTCAGCAGGGCGAACATCGACTATTTACCCTGACTCCGCTGTGAACTATAACGTAAGCTTACAAAGAGTCTGCGTAAAGATCGCAAGGCTTGCAACTCCGAGCGACCCAAAGAGATAGAAAAGCCGTTCTTACCAACGAATTGCCAGATGCGATTTTCATTAATTTGTGGTGTTACTGACCCTCAACATGGTGTTAATGGTTTTGTATATGAAAAGGAGGAACAACGAACCTACAGCTTGTTCCGGCAACTTAATATACGGTTGACCTGAGCCAGCGCATTCTGGTGCAGTCGGTAGGAATTGTTCGGTTTGTTGTGACGTTCCCGATGTTCGTCCGCCGGAAACCGAAGTAGATTTGGAGCTCGAATGGTTGTAACGTAATAAAGCTGCAGGTCTGGACCCTTTTTTCAGATCTTTAATGATTACGATGAAAGAATGTTGCGTTATTTGGCAACATGCCTTCGTTCCTTATAGGGGATTGGACAAGTGCCAGCTGATTGGAGTTTATCAATAGACATGTTGTCTTGAAAAATGGTGCCAAAGGGTACCACAAAGGTATTAACCTTATTTCTATCGTATTCCAAATGCTCACAATGTGGCAATTTTTGTAACACATAGAGAGAACCGGATAAAGAAGTAGAAGACAGATGTTTTACCTAATTTCGAGTATGACGGTCTACTTTCAGCTTGCGTCAGACATATTGGGGCATCAGCACTCCTTTTCTCATTCCACGGTCGTTGTATTTCTGGACCGAAACGCCGCTTTAGATTCGGCTTTCCAACGTACCTTCTGGACTAACCTTCATCGAGAAGCACTCCAGGCGAGTTCAGAATATGCATTCATGAGCAGCTATCTAGAGCGTTCTCAGATTCAAGGGGCGTTAGACAACGGGTGACGAATCCCCCTTCGACAACTATTTACTACATAGTATTTGGAAAATATCATTCACAAGTTCTGAGAATCACGAACCGGACTGTTCGCCAGGTAGTAGGCTGGCTGCTATTGCATTTACAGACGATATCAATTGACAATTATTACTATTGCTTGATTGATTAGTTTTACAAAAACTTACAGTATATACTTGACCGAATGAATGGTATGGCTAATCCTTATCGTATAAACCTCACCTCCAAAGTGTAAAGTGCCGTGATACTATCTGGTTACCCTCGGTCTGTCTTTTTTGTTGCAGTCAGACCTGTCGAGACAGTCGAACGTTTCCTCTACCTGGTTAGTGTCATCATATCACTTTGTGATATTGCTAGCGATGAGTCCATGAGGATAGCGAAAATATGTGGTCCATTCACCAACCTGCGTCATTTGTGTGGTGAGATTAGACTAGAGCGGTTTTCCGGTTGGAGAACATTTGATCAGTCAGAGCACACGCACAAACTGCTGCAAGCGGATCTGTGATCGATTAACGCCAGCCATTCAAAACAGCGATCAACTAGTATATGCAATTTGTTGGAAGTTGGTGGTTAAATCAGATTGTTTGGGCGCGTGTCAGCTTTTGAAAATCCGAGTTGATTAAGTCACGGTAGTGAAACGTAAGGTCGAAACGGGCTTATCAAAGACCAACCCACTCATCGTCCAGCAGTAGGCATTAATGCAACTACTGTTGATTTTCTATGGATGGATGGTCATTATTCTAATTAGCTGAGGTAGCTTAGTACCGCACAGACTACCGTTGTTAAGATTTCTGTTCAACACCGTCTCCAAGTACGCGACAAATTGCGGTGTTGTAACGACGTTTGATCGCCAGTTAGATGCATGATTTACAATGTGTACGCGTGCGTGCGCTCAGTTTCGCTCTATGGATCACAGAACTAACATATTCCAGTATGAAGGAGCATTAGGGGAGCGGTATTTGACTATCTTTATCTCCGTCAGTTAACCTACGTCAATTGGGCTGACTGTTTGAGAAACACAACGGTTCGTCAACACATATTTCACAGATGTGCACGTTCACGATCGTTCGCTAATGCAGCGAAAATACACAGTCTATGCTGACTGAGTAACTTGCTCCGTAAACTGACGGAACGTCTGTCGCGCAATGCGTTTTTCACTGTGGCTACAGGTGGTTGGGAGGCGTCACAGAGTGGCCAGGTGATGTGTTCGGGGGCTATGAATTTCTTCACCGTCCTAATGAGCAAGGTTGATAGGTGTCATGTGCCCAGTTGGAAAGTTCTTGACCATCATCGTCACTGGTTGGAAACGCTATCGGACGCAGTGATGTGCCGCCATCAGTAGCGAGCTTACATTCGTGAGGAATTTAACTTTTCTTTATGAATCTCCATTGTGTTGGTGAGTTTCTTCTCTCTTACATCTGTCTCTATTTGGTAATCAGTTACCTTGTGAGCTACTGTTAGCACCTACGTCAGTACTGACCGTTGTAACCACGGGTATTGCTCAAAGCTCTTAGTAATATTGAGTCCACTCTAGACTGCAGGTCATTAAAAGATCTTGCTTCCTTAGGCGTCCCTGTGTCTCGACATCAAGGTGGTTCATTGCAGCCTAGGATTTACTTGATTAATATATCTTCCAGTCAGCAGATTCAATCTAGCAATTCTCCTCCATTGGAATATACCAGAAGTGTAGTCCGTTGCCGTATTATAAGATCCTTAACTTCAAGTCGAACATTACCCACAACTGATTGCAGCTGTCACGTCCCCACAGACCTCCCAGTCATTCCCGTTTTCAAATAGGGGGCCCGAAGTCTATGTGACAACCACAGATACATCATTTTGGTGTCTGTTGCGTCCAAGTTACTCACTGGCCTCATTTTACGCCGGCTCACTAAGCCCAGAGAAAGCCAGATACGAGGAAATCAGGCAGGATTCTGATCCGGTCACATTTTTACCTTGTGACGAATCTTGGAACATCGACACTCTAATGGATATATATATATATATATATATCAGTCGGGACACCGCCAGGATAAATCTGCATTGGGTGAGTGCATCATGCAGTCCTACTATCGTGGTATTACCGTTCATTTGTATCCCGGAATTTTTTTTGAGCCGGCAGCTTACTTTATTGTGTGTTTAATGTACTACTCGCGTAAAGAATAACCCTCTCGGTTGCGTTGGCAAGAGGTCGACAGCGGTGTTATTTACTCTTTTCCTTGAACGTTTTTTTTCGATCACATTCTGTGTGACCTTCAACCATGTGTACTTTTCGACCTTCGGTGTCGACTTGAACAACACCGTATCACGTGAACCAGTGCTCCGAGGTGAAATGTAAACGCACGCGATTAGCTGCAGGTACGCGCACCATGCGGTTGTCGCTTTAAGAGCGTAGCAGGCATGAGATTGCTGAAGTTCGGAAAGTTTCACGTCCTACTTCGTGGAGCGATAGCTTATGTGTTACGTTGTCTTGGACTTGAAGGTGTTGAGCATGAGAGAGAAAGTGAGCGAAATATGTAATCAACGGAAAAAAGTGATCGACAGTCGTGGTAGTTAGAGAAATTCTCGTTACCAAATCGACCGTATTGTAAACTTCCTACCGAAAATCAGCACATTACGATCAAAATGATAGTTACGTCGGTCCTAGTACGAGTTGGATTGCACTTGGCCTTCGATGAAGACCCTAGCACTCTATGTGGCGGTGCTCGATCAGGGTTGTGCCGGCAAGTCGAGAGGCCAAGGGGCACACCGAATGGATTCTAACGTAGCCACTTTCTCTGTCCATCAATCGGTTCGTGCCAGTGGATATACGACATAGGTTGTGCATGTTGAGAAATGTGTGTAGATGTGCCGTCGACGTCTGCTCGGTTTTATTTTTATATCCGTTGGCCCTGTTATCTTGATAAATTTGATGCAGACCAAGCCCGTATTTTGACTCTGGAGGACTTCCGTGCCTTAGTCTTAATATCGTCAAAGTGGTTAGTCGCGGGTAGTCTTTCTATCTACACTCCACGTCATCAGCATCAGTCTCGCATGACGTCCGCCGTCTTATTGTGGGTGGTAAGATCTTCAACACTGATAATCTCGTATTCGGACTTATCCACTCGAACTGTAACCAGATTATATTGTAGCGAGGAGGCGTCCAATAAAGCACAATTTTTATTGTCCAACGCGCTAGTTACCATGCTACGCACGCGCTCGCGTTTATGAGTCAGAATTTCAGTTCACAACACTTCTGGTTTGTTTGTGTGATCGACGTCTTCTATCGGGGCTTTTTCCGCCTGCCATTCCTCGTCCGTTGGTCCAATCTCGTTGGGCGGTGACTCGTCCGGTCGCTCGTGTTCGCAATCTATTCACTGTGAGCTTTAACCGTATTCTACGACCATGTCGAGATATTCCTGCGAGTGTTGGAATAACTGCGCCCCCGATCTGGTCGTCCATTTTATTTTGCCTGTCATGTCTCACCCGTTGGTCCGATCCAGTTGAGCAATGACTGGTCCGGTCACCCATGCTGTCCCCGATCCGCTCGTTGTAGGCTCTTGAATGTACTCCTCGCATGTTGAGGTGTTCTGATGAGTGTTGGCATACTCGCACTTTCGGTTTGATAATCCACCACAATATGGTTTCACTTCCAAGCTTGACATGTTCTACAGTTACTATCGGCTTTCGAAAATATTACTGAATCAGCTCATGATGATTGTGACAACACGTGTTTCGTTATGGACAACGTATGTGTCCCGACTGATTTTTTGCCATTTCGTCATATGGTCACGGGTTCAAAACCTAATTACATTGACCGCTGTCATCTAGATTTGAACAACCTAATAGCTCTAGGCTCACATGAGACCTAAGGTGTCAACCTGTATCCATCGTCTTTCAGTGTTAACTGCAGGAAGCTTCCTCTTACTCGGTAAGTACTGAGTTTTTCCGCTCACAGGCAAATATGTTTGACTTTACTTCAAAATCACTATAATGACCAGATTATATCCATTGCTTTACGACAGTTTCTTAAGGTTTCAGAATTAACTTGAATTCGCATCTTCACTTATGCACACAAGCCATACAAATGGCTGTCTACTTCAACTCACTATTTGTTAACCTGAGGTTTTCTCAAATGGGCATGCCTTTGTTCTGAGACAGCATCACTTCACTCGTACGCTGTGGTCAAGAGAAGAACTTTTTAATAACCTATCATAGTTCTGTTCGCCTGTAGTTTTCACGAGATCCTATGTGTAGGATTAGCGCACTTTATTCCATTGGTCGTGTTCTCGCTGAAATAGGCCTTTAATGTTTCGTCCGTCATTGCCAGAGCTGACTAACTAACCTCAAACGTCTCCATTTGGATTGAACTGTGCACTCATTCTACTTTCAGACTTGTGTACAAACGGTAGTATCATTACCAATGATGTTAGCAGTAACACACGCTGTTGACTGTTTTCTCTAGGACGTAGTATTGTGTTCGGAATTGTTGTTTACACTCCAGCGTTTGGGTGCTGTTTTCTACTTTAGTTGGCCTGGTCTACTCAGCAGTGCTAATTCACCCTGTTGATATGCTCTTGAAGTTTGCAAGGTTGTCCAGCTCTTTAATCGTCAAGGCAAGGGATGACCGGGGTCCCTTGAACTTTGCTATTGCCTTTCAGAAAGCTGACGGGTTCGCCAGCGCACAGCTATTTTTAAGATCATAAAAACATGAAATTTTCTAGACACTAACTCATTTGTAACTTGGTTCTCTCGTTTATCTCAGATTGAATAAAGTTTGTAGATCAGTGTTGATGTTAAGAACTCTAACTTGAACTGAACAAGAACTCAGTCTGCCTCTAGTTCCTAGATGATATTAAAATTTTATGAAGTATGGTAAGATTAGTAGTATACGCCTACTGGTCAAAATTGGCCGGAAGCACATGACTGGTTACGTGATTGTTGCCATTCATTAGTGTTCTTAACATCTGCACTGACCTACGGACTCCGTTGAGTCTGAGATAAATGGCACAGCTAACTTACAAGTCAATATCTACAACCATCAGCATTTGCCGTTCTTACTATATATATATACCCTTGTAATCAGTACGGACGTGTGCACGCAAAGGATGAATCCTGTGAATATCGGCTTTTTGTTCCAGCGGAAAGTACATTTTTTAGCAGGCAATGTAGGTTAAAAGATATAATCTATTTCTCTTACTACTACTAAACGTCGTGTTTTCAAAAGAATTCTCCTTTCATTCGCTTATTCTCCGGAGTGTGTTGTCAAAGCACAGTTCTAAAGTTTACCGGCATCAGTGGCTCATTACACTTCTACTGAAAGTCCTGAGTGATGATTTCTGAGCGGGTGGTAATTTTTGGTGCAGCATCGCCTTAACTGCTTACTGTGCGGCTTTGTGAATGGATTTCCAGCAATGACGATAGTAAGCAGTCTCTCTGCTTTGTGTACTGATCGGGTTTCTACTGTTCCAGTAGCTTTATAATGATTGGCCTGTCAGAGATCAATGTCTGTCATCCTTCTCAGTGGATTCTTCAACTTATTAGATTTCATGATTTCTTATGAATCCCTTCGGTAAACCTTTCAGTCACGTATGGAGCTCTTGTTGCGCTTCTTTTTAGCTATTCATTGTTAATGGATGTCACGCAATTGCCACACTCCCCGGAGGCACGAAGGCTGGCAAACGTATTACATGAGGCGTCCATTTCCAACTGGAATCTACACTACCTCATTCTTATTCGAGGTCTTCCGGGAAGTGGAAAGTCAACATTGGCCAAGTAAGTTTGTTGGATTATTGATTAACGCTTGTAATTTGTTTGCCTTGTATTTTGGTTTGTTTTGGTCACTTGTGAAATTTCCGAGCTCCTGGCGTGGCTTCGTAGCTCAGCTGGTAAAGCGCTTGCCGCGTAGAGGCATGGTGTTTCTGTCGCTGGTTCGAATCCAGCCGAAGCCCTGACCTTTCACAGTTGGGTCTCATCTAAATAATGGATAAATAAATGAATGTACCTGAGCGGAATTCCCCAAGTTTTTGTTTCATTGACATCAGTGTATTTTGTGCGATGGAGCACAAACAAGCCAAGTTCTACTCGTGTTTTTCCTGTCTTCTGGCCGAGACCATTGTCTTTAGTCACGACTTATCCTTTGGCAAATGCCATTAGGACGATCATGAAATATTAACCTTTCCCCGTTGTATCTACCATTCCAAAGACCTTGGATCGAAATTTGGAAGCTGTTTATCGCTTGATTAGACTGCTTGAATTCACTTCCCTGTGTGTTGCAGACGGACATAATGCTTGCAGACGAAAGTTCGGGGTTGGTGTTTGTCACCTCATTATGTATAAAACTGAAGTAATCAGGAAGTGTGCAATCGAACCAGTTATCTTGATGCAATTACATCACTGGACTCTCTCCATCTCCGTGATGGCGCCATGCTTGATTCGATCTCTTTTGTACTCATTAAATTAGGATCGTAATGTCACAAAGATTGACTGCTGCTTTATACGAAGTCGACCCATTTGTGCACTGCGTCATTGTGGTGGATAACTTTATGTAGAAAGACGTGTGGTCAATTGTCTGCGATCCAATTCACACACACTCGCCGCGGAATGTGGCTGCGATCTCGCGACCTGTCCCTGTGTGCGATGAGTCAGTTGTTTTGCGCAGGTAGGCTGATCATGCCAGTATGCTCTATCTATGCTTCCAGTTTGGTATGTGAATTCAGAGGGGGATTTTTGGGATCCGTGGATACAAAAAACTTGATTACCGTGCACCACAACATGCACGTTTACGAATAAACGCTATTCTCCATCTTTTGCTTGCACTTTGAGAAATAATGTTTTTAGCTTACCAGGAAGCCACCATCCATGTGTTAGCGTGTTCGGCATGATGCATTCAGCCGACCCCTGATTAATGTTCAAAGAGACTTTCTGCTTTTTGTTAGCACCGTTAGCTCAATCCTCTGGTTGGTTGGTTTGTCCAAGAATGACAAGACAATTTAATTGGCAATTCTTACCACGTGGAATCGCACGCGTCGATCGGTTTGAACGGTCTAATGCGTCGCTTGGTCCACGAAGCCCAACAGTCGTGCAATAAGTTGTCACGGTAAGCGAGTTCGACGGCCGCGAACCTTGAAATCAGCCAACCTACCGACTCACATCCTGGCCGTTTAGAGAATTCAGACGTCCAATCAGCTACTCCCACTAATGTGCAGAGCCAGACAGACGGACGTTTAGTTTGTCGACAAGGCATTTGTATGCGCATGTGTTTATGCAGACTCACCGGTGCGTTCAGTCGGACTCACGAGGGTCAGCCACCTGAACCATTGTGTAAAGTGAACACAATCCGTTTATGTCCATACCCTCGATTTGACACTCGTCCGTCTGTGGGAGAACCACAACTGACCTTCATGCCAACTGGTACGCTTCGCTGTTGACCATGTTAATGTAATAGAGATCAACTACTGTTCGTCGAGTATCCCTTATCATTCTATCCATCATCCGCTAGATTATTACGAGTGGTCGCCTGGACATAAAATAACAACCTTTTGTGTTAGAAAATGCCTTTGTATATTGATGGAAGTTTAGTCTGTGGTAGTTATTTGGAGACATGACTTCTGCGAGACAAATTTTTCCCAAACACCCTACATTTAGACTCGTGACTGGACCATTAGTGAGAGACAGCGGATACTAAAAGACTTAATCCGCTAACTTGACACGATGGTCAGGCTTTGCCGACTAGAACTTCGGTGTTGTTAGATGCAACCTTGTCAGATCGGCCTAAGGGAAGCAGTTGAACAAAAAGCAGATGAACTCATAAGGGTGTATGTCGCACAGCTGGCCCCATAAGCGTGTTCAAATAGTGAGACACGGTCCTTCGACTACACAGCAGAACTATTTTCATGGTGGCGGCACTCCTGTCTTCCGAATCAGGAAGAACCGGGTTGGGAAAGATATCCTCAAACAAACAGCACTCCGATCGCCCAGCGGCTGAACCTGACCGCCGGCCTACTATCCAATAAGGTAAAAAAAAAACCTGATTTAGCTTCAAATACATTCACTGCCCGCGCAGCGGTGGTCAGAATCAGACACCAATGTCCCATTCACTGCACCCACAGGCTAAGCAAGCCCCACACGGTCAAGTGAGTCAATCTCTTCAGTCATTGGCTCCGAGTAGGGTACACCATGAAAATCTTGTTTCCTGCTGTCTCCTAGGTCAGACGTTTGAGTCGGAGATTCGGGGTGGGGTCACACAAATCAACGCAGTCCTGCAACATAAACGACCGAGAAGTGTCAGGAGTTATCGCTCTCCCGATAGTCATAATCACATCATTCATCCATTACGAACTCCATCTTCTGTTGTGATCCACAGATTTTCTCCTTTCCCTGCACCCTCAGGTGATAACTGCTTTCCAAAGCCAAGACAACCGGTGAACATTGGGGCACTCTCTGACAAGTCGGCCAGCGAACTGCTCTGACAAGTACTATCTCCAATCTGGAACTCGACACGAGTCTACGATTCTAGCACGGTTATCCACTAGAACTTATCTCTAAATAATTGTATCTCGTGATCAACCTGAAGTGAGAATCGTACTGAGTTTCAGAGCAGAACAGTGTTTGCACGATCGGATTCCAGTGAACAGTCACTAATGCCCTGTCAGACTGAACACATTAGTTATAGTCTGTCAACGTACATCTGAAAAGTGTAATACATTCACCGTGTCGGCGTACGCCCCAATGGAAAGCTGTTTGGACGCTACCAAAGATGCATTCGATGACGCCCTCGTTGACCTTTTGACGCAGACTGAACACCTTGATATCATCATAATTGTCGACGATTTCAATGCTCAACTTGGTCGTCTTTCTCAAAATGAGAAGCCGATAGGAAGTATGTTTGGTGTCCGAGCACTTCGCACTGACGTCGGTGTAAGACTGCTGCAGATGTGCACACCTCACGATCTCTATATTTCGAGCGTCACATCTCAGCATAGAGGTTTCCTTGTGTTTCTCAGCCGTGTGCACAACCGGAGCCAATAAAAGTCAGTCAATCAGTTGAGGGTGGCGCTACTCTGTTAAAGACTGTCGTGCATTTTGGAACAACCACCTGGACTCGAATTACGCTGTTGTGCGTGCCGGTTTCAATTTGTCATTTACTCAGAGGTCATACTCTCATAAACACAAGATAATTAACTTGCGTTCCAGCGAGGAGAGTATAGAGATCGCTTACCAGGTGGCATTGGTTGACAAATTGCTCAGCTCGAGTCAGGCGAGAGACCCTTACGAACGCTAGGAACGAATCGCACCAGCTATGAAGGTTTGCTCTGAGGAGATACGTTCCGAATGAGATGTGCAGTTGCAACAGAACTGGATTCGTGCTTTATCGATAAACCTCGCTTTCATCTGGTTCTGAATACGAAGTCGACGATCGAGAACGTAAACGTAAGCTGATCGGAAACGTGCACAAAAACAGTGAGCACCACTTGATCGTACAGTCGAGTGGTGGAATGAGCCTTTTCACATCCGGGAATATGAGAAACCGTTTCCCCTGCTACGTGGTTGTACTGGTTGTCGAGTCGGTATAAGTGAGGACACATGTGAAAAAGATGGTTCATTTATGACCAACTAATCCAGTCAGTCCGCTCCTGGACCGAACCTCCTCTTCACACTTCAAAAGTGGTGCAGAGAGGTTGATTTCAGAACCGATAAAACTTCAAACGGTTTAGTAAGCTGGGGAGTTGCCTCGTTGCTGATGACTATCAACACTATTTGACGCTTTCAAAAAAGAAGTCGGAAGTCCACGTGCAACCACAGAGACATCGGTCTGGTGTATTTTGCGTCCAACGTACTATCTGACAGTATAGTACCTCTGTTCGCAAAGTCTGGAGAAAGTCAGGTATGTGAAGAACCGGCGGGATTCCCATCCAGTCGATGGAGTGTTGGTCAAATTTTTACCTTGCGATGGATTCTGCAGCATCGGACACTCCTATAGGCAGATGACCGTCATGCTCTTTTTAGACCTAAATGCTGCTTTCGATCCGGTTGCTCGTAGAGTCCTTTGGAACTGCCTTCTTTGCAGAGGATTCCCAAGGATATATGTGAATCTGTTGAGATCACTTCGAACAGACTGAGAGTTTATGGACAGCTGTCTCGGGCGTTCATCACGTTTGGTGGTGTTCCTCAAAGGTGTCCGATCTTGTGTCATGAACGACATTCTGGAAAGTAAGCTTGAGGAATCCAGTGACTTTGGTGTTGAGCTTCTTCCTGCAACTGAATTGACTGATATGGAGTAGCGGATGACGTTATCTTACTAAGTCACTCTGTCGAGGAAATGCAGACTATGCTGAACAGGGTGAATGACCAAGATGGTTTGTATGGAAAGCGTTTCACACTTTCAAAGTGCAGAATGTTTCTTTAATTCTGTGGCATTCCTACTCTTACGTTGTTTATTGCAGGTAATCCGCTTGTGACTCTAGATAGTTTCGCATACTTTGGTAGCACTATCTTGTCAGCTTTCAATATCGCTGACGAGATATCAGCGAGGATACCAAAGACACGAGTTACTTTTGCCAACCTGCGTCATCTTTGGTGTCAAAAAGACGTCCGGTTGTCGTTGAAAGGAAGAGTATATAATGCTTTTGTGTGTTATGTTCTGTTCTGTGGTCTGGAAACCTGTTTTTTTTTGCGACGAAGATTTTAACACACTTGCTGTATATGACCATAGTTGTCTTTGCCAGCTAGTTCACATTATGTGAACTGATTGCGAGAGCAACACGGCCGTTCACTGACACGTATTCCGGAACACTTGTGATGCACGATCAATTGGTCAACTAATCGCGTTGCACAGTCCCACGATGGTTGGATCACATACTCTGCATATCAACTGAACGTTTGCCTTATCAGGCATTATATACTAAGGCCATCAACATTTGGTTGAAACCACGTGGTGGTCAAGTAGCAACGTGATTAAGAAATTTGAAGGCGCTGACTGTTCTGTTGAGCAAGATGGGTAGGTGTTGCCTGCCTATCTGGGATCCTCATGATCTCTCAGATTGCTGGTTGGAAACGTTATCTGAGATGGTGGTGTGCGCAGTCAATGTCGTAGCTGCATTCATATCATTTCTAGTTCTTCCGCTTTGTCTGCTCTCATCATTTTTTCGATCTTTTTAGTGACGATCTTTTTAGTGATATTCTACGTTACTGTTGACATGAGCGGCGGCTCGAGTCACATTACCTCTGCGGTCGGGCTGAAGGCCGTCGCGATGAGGATGATGTTGATGGTGAAGTTTGTATTATATCACGATTGTCCACAGAAATCATCCACGATCTCGCTCGTCCGGCGCTAGCATGTTTTATTCAATAGGATCCTCTTGCGCAGCCCTAGCACTAATGTGGCAGGTGCAACGGTTTTTGTCCATTGTGTGATACCTGTCTTCTATATAACGGGCGGACTTCAGGGAAGCTGTTTCCGACTTTAGGATGTTCAAGACTAACGGGCTTCATCAAACTTTATACCTAAAATAACTTGAGATTAGATGCTCGACTGGCTTGTCATCTTTCAACTCAATGATCAATCTGGCTTTCTCAATATTCACTCTAGCTCGTGCTGATTTGTGCTCAGATGTGAATTCTGCTGTGATTCCACGCTCTGTGGGCTCAGCTGACAACTATTTATATATTACTCGCGAACTCTCTTAGCTTAGTGTTGATCAGCGACTAACGAATGTGCCGGAAGCAGAAGCATCGTCTGCACAGCAACGAGCTTGTGTTTCACAACGCCAAACTTCCTTGGGTTCATTGGCTTTATAATTCCTTGACATCAGCGTAGCCCGAAAACGGATTTCCAAACTGAGTACAGCACTTAATAGAAATTCTTCTACGCTTTTGTTAAATGCACTGATAATTGCAACAGACAAACATCACTCATTTACAAAATGTTTTGGGTCAGTGGTGGGTAGTCGGGGATTTAGTTTGAAGTCGGACATCATGTTTTATGAAGCCGATGTTTTCGACCCGACTCCGTAGCTTTATTCTTACGGTTTCCGGTTAGAGTCAGCAGGTAGTGGTCGTGTATCTTGTTCGGGGAAATCGGACGATCTGACCAATGGTTACAGGCTAACATCGTTCTGCATTCGGCTGTGATAATTCTTTTGCGCCTAGTTTGAGTTTGATCACACAGTGATCAACACGGTTGTCTCCTGAAAGCATGGCCGGAATTCACAGCTCAGTCGTGACAAGGTTACGCACCGCCAATAATCTCTAGCAAGAATGAAGGTCAAATGTACTGCTTCTTTTTGAAAGAGGCTGGCTAGAAAGTGTGTGTAAATGCGACAGCTACGACTACAGAAGAATGATGTTTAACTGTTGCGGTAAGTGGCTGTCCGAGTTGCAGTGCCATCTGGTCAGAATCATGGTCGTTATGAATAACTTAGTGAATGAACGAAAGAATCCAATCTCTGTCTACTCAAAAGCAAAACTATGCCAGGCATTTTCTTCCCATCCTTCGTGACTTCAGTAGTGCTTAACCAGCGCAGAATTAGCCTATGGGATTCGTTTACTCTTAATTCATCGCTCCCCTAAAACAGACTGTATAGAGTTCATGTAACTTGGGTATAACTCACATGTGATCGTGGCTTTCAGCCGGCTCATTTTCGAAGGGAATCACTTGATTCTATTTTCCCTCTAGTTAGTGCTCGTCTGTAGTACAGATCCTAAGAACGACCAGGTTTGAACCTCGGTCCTTGTTTCCATGACACATTCGAGTTAATCATCGTGCCACTGAGCGAGCGGTAGGCGCAATCGAGTTGTCATTTTTTTCGCAGTTAATTCATCAATTTGACCAACGTTAGTCATTTTCTAGCACGTGTGTACCTGGGCCCGACAACCCTAGGTATGTTCAACTCAACGAACCTTCCCACATTGTGCACAATTCCACAGCACACTTTGTTTGCAGAGCATTCTGCCTGACTTTCGGTTGTCGTCGGGTCTATGTATGTGTTAAGGGTGACGCATTAGCCAAAGTATCGTATAAGATGATTGGCGAAACTTCCCGTTTATTTTGAGTTTGAGCTCGGTGCTATCCAGTAGATGTTTTTGATATTAAAGCCTCTTTGGAATTGGAATAAGTGGTCGAACTATCATTTCCATTAAAAAACGCCGAATCCGACGTGTAGTATACGTGATTACCGACAGTAGCGGGCACAATTCATTATTTTGGGCAGCTGCCGCATCTCACACGTTCAATAGAGCGTTATTATGATCGGTTTTATACGTTGCGCCCCCCCGCCATCTTGTTTTGTACTGCTCATCCACATAACATCATGTTTGCTTTTTTGACATTCTGACTGTCTCTTTATTTTGTTGGTCCACTTCGGCTGTACACGACTGCCATTCTAGCCTTCGACTCAATGTTCAAAAGACCCATTCCAGGTCACCATATGAGCGTGTAATTGTAGAAGTACTTCCAGACTCCGATTATCAGTCACTCCTGGGATTAGCTCATTCGTCAATAGTATGTGCTTAATTTTGTTTGCAGAATTGGATGTAACATCACAGTACCGTACGGTTACACCTAAGCCAGCGGTAAAATTAGTTAGTGGCTCACCGATTTTCTGGTGCAACTGAGGAAACGTGCATGGGATAGTGAAGACACCTGTTTGCATCCGTCAGGCATGATGAAGGACAGTATGAGCTGTCTTTAAAGAATGACGTCTTCGGAAATTCGGAGTATCAACAACAAAGTAATTACTTCTCTTCCCCCAGGAAATGTCTCAGCAATTTCTCCTGAGTATCTTTATTGAGAGCGGTTTTTAACTCGGCTAGCAGCAACAAGCCGACGTAATTAGCGCATGTTACCCGACCTATGTTGCTATCTTGACGAGGTAGTCGGGTTTGTGTACTGTTTTGATCCGGCGGGTTTTCCTGATTAGGACTCCGGTCTTTCCAGGTGCAATCTTGTCAGACAGACCAAAGGGGAACGGTCAGACGAAAAGCAGTTACATTCATAGGATTGTACGTTGCACTACTGACCGCGTAGGAGTGCTTGGGTAGTGAAGCACGATAATATTCGTACTCAGCAGAACTATTTTTATAGTTGCGGCACTGCCGTCTTCCGTATCAAGAAGAAGGGGGTTCGAAAAAGTACCCTCAAACAAAGAGCACTACGATCGCCCAACGGTTGACCGTGACCGCCGGCGTATTACCCAGTACGGTCGAAAAACATCTAGTATCTCTCAAAAGCCCGATGTAGCTTCGAGTACATCCGCTGCGCGCAGCAGTGCTCAGAATGAGACATCAATGTCTTATTCACTGCGCCCTCGGGCTAGGCAAGCTCCTCACTGCCAAGTGAGTCAGACTCTTGAGTCGTTGGCTCCGGCTGGGGTCCTCCAAGCAAGCCCTATATCCTGTTGTCTCGCAGGTCGGACTTTTGAGTCAAGGACTCGGTGTGGGGTCCTTCAAGTTAACCCCCTTCCACGGCATAAACGACCGGGAAGTATCAGAA
>LUCH01001085.1:109262-135501 GCA_013368495.1 Paragonimus heterotremus
ACAGTTTGCGATGGTTGGGTCACGTACTCCGTATGTCATCTGATCGTTTGCCTTACCGGGAATTATATGCTGAGGCCACCAACAGTTAGGTGAAACCGCGTGCTTCATTTTCGAAGGTTTATAATACTTGAGTATAGTATAAACCATCTTGTCCAGACTCATTATCAATCGTGCATGATTATTTTGATGGTTCTGATAAATTGACGTCACCTTTTTCATTGTATTACCCTGACATAGAGTGGATTTTATAGGTTGATTTGTTCTTGTTCTCGAGGAAGAAAGAGCTTCTTGGTGGTGGAGAATTGATCAAAAAACGCGGTATTTAAGCAGTCTAATGAACGCATTTGTAGTCATTGGGGTCATCTCGGTTGGCGTCACGTCAAATAAAAAAATTGACCAGTAGACTGTTGAGTGGCACAGCCGGGCACACACAGGTGCATCCGATAGAAGGTCACATCTAACAGCTGATTCCTATTCCATCCTCTCTCCCTTAAGCGACTTATGCCGTTTGGTGCTTGCGAACACACACATTGTGGTAAAAATTTACTCGATTCCTAGTTTCTCCAAACCCTGACGCAATGGAAGATCTAACAATAAACCAACCTAAACATCGGGTTAAGATAACCCATCAGAATTGGACGGACAACTTCAATATTACATCTTCCGTTATTCACTAATTTCCTTGTTCTGCATTGAACTAACCAGCTTACAGTTTGTGACTTTGCATGTGCCATTGAAATCAGTCATCGACAGGGTGGGATTTCTTTAATATTGATGGACATCTGTAAATGCGGACTGTTGTTTTGTGAGTAACAACTGCTTACTGCAATCAGACCGAGGTATTCTTCTCATTACTTGCTTGGGAGATTTCAAACAGAGTACAATTTCAGGGGCTATTCGAAGTTCCTAACTCCGAATACTACACACGCGTAGTTAATACATTAACTTCTCATTTGGATATCTCACTCATTCAACACAAGTCACTGTTCTAAGTTTGACGATCCTACTTCGCGAAGGACATACATTGGTGATTGGGATAGATTTGGTTTATGATATAATACCACCCTACCAGTCTGAGCAGACGCAGTTCACTTCATGTAGTACTGGCTCTCACGTTTTTGTTTAATCTACTCTGGTCGTTTTCAGCCTGTGGTCACCGTTTTTATCAAGAACCGATCGTCTTTAACCGTTTCTCATCGATTGCTTACTTTTCCAATAGGTAAAGGATCTCCCAACGTATCAGAGTTTGACACTCGGCACTCATCCATCTGAGTCGCTTTAACGTCCGACCAACTGTTGTCATCATGTGACGCGACTGGAGAGGCACGGCAGCACATCACGCTTACATTAGTGCGCTGTGCCCTGCATACGGGCTCCAAGACGATCAATCGGCTTACGACGCAGAATGTTTTGCTTGTGCGCGTGTGCTCTTGCTCCAAGTCAACCTCTCCGATATTCACTATTGGCTAAGGACGATTAGCTTGAGAAACCAGTGTGGTGACTGATCAATTAATGTTCAGCAACTAGAGACGAGCACACAGGCCTGTCGTGTTTATCTTAAGGAAGATGTAATACTTATTGAAAGGGTTTAGAGACCAACCACTAGGAGCATTATGGGGTTCTGGATAACCCTCATCCCGGAACAAGTGACAGAATTAGATCAATTCTCAGTTAATAACAGGCACTTCAAGAGGGATCTAATTCTTACCTACAACATAGCCCACATCTCCGGCCATCCATCGGAACAACTCCTCTTACTAAGTAAGAATGAGTGTTTAAGAGATCAGTCGCTGAAACTAAGTAACGGAACAGACACGCTAATTTGTAGACAGAACTACTTCAGTCAAGACCTGTTTTCATTGGAAAGTATTGCCCAATTCTGTGGTCACGGTTAAATCGGTTTGAATTTTTAAAATATTTTTTGATCGACACATAGGTGAGAGGTAATTGGCACTGTAAACTCAGTCTCACAGGTCATTAATTGCTTATGTCTGATTGAATGTTGTTTCAGTATGTTTCAGTGTTCGTTGCTGATATGACTGTAGCCAGCAGTTTCCATTTGTTTAGCTCCATCCATTTTTTCTTTATACCCATACACTTTTTCACCAACGAGTACAGAGACAGCAACGCACAAGAAAATACCTTTCTCCTTCATGTAACAGTCTATGAACTGTTGTATTAGGACGGGAAAACCCCTAGTACAGTGGATGACTGTATGTACCTATAACAGTGAAATGTCGGTAAATTACATCGCCCCGTCTCGGTCAGAGTTTTTGAAACCGGTGCTCTGATGGATAAATTCTTCAACTTATGCCACGGTGGCCATTTGTTCCAACGCTGTCATTGTCTGGCAAATTCAAACAAGAATTCACCACCTGACCATACTGGTGTGTTGTTTCGAGAGTATGCGTCGTTAGACATGTACATCAATGGTAAATTTAGATCTGAATGAATAAACATGTTGGTGAAGTACAGTTCCCTCCATTTTGCCCCATGTTTATAAACTTACATGAAACGTGTTTCATGGGCATCCCCAAAACGTTACCAGCGGTACAATAAAGGCGTCTAAAACGTGGCCCCTATGTTCTAAATTATTTCATGATAATACCTTGTAGGTGGAGTAAATTGTAGTTTACGTCCAGACAATACTCAATGTTCAATCTTCGATGCGTTCTCCATGGTGCTAGGAAGTTAGCTTTAAATATTTATAAGGTTCGTTTCGCAGTTTGCCCTTTTCTTTTGAAACCATCGACGGGTTCCTGTGCTCCGACAGATTGCGCAGTACTGCATTGACACAGAATACGGTGCTGAACACCCGCTCACACAGAGCGTATTACGTAAGTGTCCTTGTTTCTGATGTCTCTAGAGTGTCTTTCAACTTCACTGATGTAGTGAAGAGCTTATCGGGGCATTGAATATGACATAGACTAGGAGACATGACCTGTCGGAAAGATGTTGAGGCAAGCATCGGATGGGTATCCGTTTGTCCTCAGTTCGCCCCTAAGTGCTCAATCGTGTCAAACTGACAGCTTGGACAGGCATTTTTGCTAGCTCCAAACCCATGACCCCCCAGTCGGACTGGTAATGCAACAATCTGCGAAGAATCATCTAGACTGTGATTCATTTGATAGTGGATTGAATGGAACGTCCAACGCATACATCGTTTCTCAGTCTGTTGATTATGGCGAATTTTTCATCCGGATTTCACTTCGCCATGACACTTTTTGTTATTGGAATTTTACAGGTCAGAAAGAACATTTACTGTTTGTCCACGCCTGAGTGCACGTTGGACAGTACTAAATCAGTACAGCGTAAAACAACAAAAAGAATCTATCTAAAGATGTCCACTACAAGAATGGTAAGGACCACTAGAGTATGATCTACAGAATGGTAGTATGATATTTTACTCTGATTAACTTGAACAAGGACACAGACATGAAACAAGCCCATTTTAGTAGATACCTGCTTTGTAGCACTGATGGTAAATATCGTACGTTATCCGTGTGATCATGCTACTTGGAAGCTTGGTGTGTGCATCAAGTCCTCACTTAAAGTCATTTACTGATGACATTTCCAGACAAGATATTGCAGGCTGGAATTTCTCGACCGTTGAAAGAATGTTGTTTAGTGTTTCAGTCTACTCATTTGAAGCTACAGGTTCATCGAACGACCTCAGAGATTTGGTGATTCGGACTGAGTGTACGATTGTTACCCAGAGGATTCAACGGTTTATGTGGCATTCTTTAAGTCGAAGATGGCCTGTGGTGTATCTTGGCGGATTGACCCAGTTCGAACAATATTTCCATACAGGAAATTGGTTGAATCAACTAAACACGCTCTGCAACTCTTCACTCTATGTTTTCAGTCAATTAGGTCTACAGTCCTGTATATACAACAGCAGATGATGACTTATCGGTGAGTTGACCACCGGTGGAAAATCCTCTTGTTAAGATTCCACACGTCATGATAGTTTTGTTGTCCACCCTTGGTTGGGAGATATGCTGAGGTCTTAGGAGACGGTCGTCTTTTAGGCCTAACTTTCCACTTCCAAACATGTCTTCAGCAGGTGATCAGTGTGTAACATTTTACAGTTCAAGGAAATGAACGAAAGCTGGTGTGTTGGGACTAAACAGTACAAAGTGTTATGATTCTTTTGAAACTTCTCCTGCTCAATGATATCGTCCATCATTTTCAGGTCGTCAGGAAACTCACGTTCTGTTGTATTTTCACCACTGCTTATCTTAACTCGCCCTGATGTTGGTAACTGTTTAGCCGATACTTCACGAACGTTTTTACTGTTGTTTCTACTCATTAGATACATTTGAATAACAAGACTATCAGTAACCTATCTGAGTCTCATTTACTCTGTCTCATAGTTACATGGACATTAGATTTTCTAACGTATCTCGTCTTTTTGCATAATTGAAATACCGTTTTTGTACGCTGATTCAACTACAAAGCACACACAACTTGAACCATGTAATATTAGTGTACAGTTGAACAGGATTCAAAATGGTTTATACACTCCTAATTCCTTATATCATAATTACAAGGAAACTTCTATTTAAAATGGGTTTTGGCGACCTAGGATGGATCTTTCTTCTGTACGCACCCTGTTTATCAAAGGATGCAGGTGCACGTGTAGAACTTCAGTGTAAGCCTGTCGAATAGCATCCATCAGCCCAAATTGCGATTCGTGAATGCATCCGTTTCCGTCTAACCGTCAACCCCTAAAAATGTTCAGGTCAAATCACTGGGTCATTGTGATGCTACACATGCATAGTTTTGTCATCGTAACGGTGCGCCTTGTCTTGTAGAAGCTGTCCTTATTTGGTAGGTTCCATGCCCAATACTCGTAATGAATAATACAAAACTGTGCGCATGTTTTTTCTATTCCGCAGAATATCATTTACCGTTGAAACCGAAAACATTCCAGCTTATTGTTGGAACAGCCTAAATGAGGGTCTACCATAAAATCTTGGATATTTTTTTTAAAGTCCCCTCGTTAGTATATCAACCCATCAGACCCATCCAAATCAAATTCTCCTCTCACTGAAGATCATCGTTCCTCATTCGTCCATCCACATTACCTGTCTCTCTACCTAGACTGAATGTTGGCTTCGATGATAAACAATCGACTGTTGAATTCTTTCGATTTTCCTGCTGAGTAGAAATGTTACGGTCTTCAGATATATGTGAACAGTTGCTGTGGAATTGCTTACGTCTATCTGGAATCTAATGTATTCTACACTCGCTGCATGATTCGAAGTCATTCATGACAATCCCCTTCGGGTTAGAACTGAGCATTTCCCTCTGTGCTTGTTTTATTTATTTGAACCATATTCATCAGAATCAGTAAAGATTTATTGCACCATTGATTTAGAAAGTCCCATCTGCTATGTCACATCACAACCAATACGTTTCATTTCACTAGCCGTAAAATGACTGCTCTTCTCAACCTCTACTGACTATGTTCGTCTGGGCGCGTTTCACAGTGAAATAACGAAATGTCCTCAAATCAAAACTACTTTTGGCTGTTCAGTGAACGATGCCTAGGCAATCTGCGGAGTTCGGTCTGATAGTATTGAACCCTCTTTGAATGAATGCAGTTTAATAACTGGAAAAGTGGAAGCAGTATTCCATTTTAGAGCGTCATAATGCACTTCGGAGTGGATCGCAGAGTAGATTTTTTGCTTATCGAAAGGTAACATGTTTTAACCTATACGTATCTCGCAATGACATGACGCACAAAAAATAATCCCCTATATTTATAAGTAAACGAAGCAATCGATTAATTTAGTGACTATGTAATTATGAGAGAAGGCATACTAGTACTCATTCGTCCACCCTGGGCTCACCATGTGATAGGTATGCAAAGGAACATGGAAGGTACTTTGGATATACATTTCTCTTTCTCTCGCTCAATGTCTGACGCTGGCGAAACTATTTACCTGAACAGGAATGTAGATATCGACCGAACTTTATTGAACACTACATCGTACCTTATACGATGAACCCTACACCCTGGTACAAAAAACACAACAAGCATAAAGTGAAAGGATGTTTGTTTAGATCAGTCATCAACAAATGAAAGACAATGACACATTCAGTAGTGCTACGAATGCTGATGTGCGATATTTAGAAGCATTTTCGGTGAACAATACCGGGACCGGACTCATCGTACTCTTGCTTTGAGATCCACATCTGTTGGAAGGTGGACAATGAGGCCAGAATAGAACCACCAATCCAGACGGAGTACTTCCTCTCCGGTGGTGCTACAATTTTAATCTTCATGGTGCTAGGAGCCAGTGAGGTGATCTCCTTCTGCATGCGATCCGCAATACCAGGGAACATAGTTGTGCCTCCAGACAACACTGTGTTCGCGTACAAGTCTTTTCGGATATCAACGTCACATTTCATAATTGAGTTGAATGAGGTCTCATGCACGCCAGCAGATTCCATACCCAAGAAGCTTGGTTGGAACAGAGCTTCTGGACAGCGGAATCGCTCGTTGCCGATCGTGATTACTTGACCGTCGGGCAACTCATAACTCTTCTCCAGCGAGGAGCTGGAAGCAGCTGTGGCCATTTCTTGCTCGAAATCCAGTGCAACGTAGCACAACTTCTCTTTGATGTCACGGACAATTTCCCTCTCAGCCGTGGTCGTGAAGCTGTAGCCGCGCTCTGTTAGGATTTTCATAAGATAGTCGGTCAAATCACGTCCAGCCAGATCTAGACGAAGGATGGCGTGTGGCAGAGCATACCCTTCGTAGATAGGCACCGTGTGGGTGACACCGTCACCGGAGTCGAGAACAATACCAGTAGTGCGACCGGAGGCATATAGTGACAAGACAGCTTGGATTCCGACGTACATCGCCGGCGCATTGAACGTTTCGAACATAATCTGGGTCATCTTCTCCCTGTTGGCCTTTGGGTTCAACGGGGCCTCGGTTAGTAGCACAGGATGTTCCTCCGGTGCCACGCGCAACTCGTTGTAGAACGTGTGATGCCAGATCTTCTCCATGTCATCCCAATTGGTCACAATACCATGCTCGATCGGATACTTTAAAGTTAGAATACCTCGTTTCGATTGAGCTTCATCACCGACATAGCTGTCCTTTTGGCCCATACCGACCATGACTCCCTAAAGTAGGTAAGATGACCAAGAATAAAACTGGGTTCAGTATGGTTGTTATTGCAGTGTTCAACGCTACCAATGTAATAGAATCTATAAACTTAAGTACCTGAAAAATTTGATTCTGAACTTACTTGGTGACGTGGGCGGCCAACGATAGACGGGAAGACGGCTCTTGGGGCATCATCACCTGCGAAGCCGGCTTTGCACATACCCGATCCATTGTCCACAACTAGAGCTTGAATTTCTTCTTCTGCCATTTTTATTCACACTACAGGACGCTGATGCGGAATCACTAAGCCGCCCAGGAGAACCGAATAAATTAATGTGTTGTATCTGGTCTTTTATTACATTTGGGTGTGCCATATATGGCATTCACTCGCAAGTACATTCTGGTTGGTTCGGTTGATAGTGGAATGGTAGCGTACTGGGTCGATGAAGTGCACCAGACATGTGGCCTATACCGAACGTTTGATGGCTGGTGCCCACGATTGACCATACCCACGCATTCTGGCATGCATTCACTCGTTCGAAACCGTTTTTTTGGTGACGGACCGTGTGATCGAAATAATTGCCACGCGTTTTTTTCAAGGATGCTGTTGGTTATTGCTAGCCTCTAACGGTGTAGACCGCTGATTCCCAACAGCAAACGAGTTATCAGCTACGAATTTCGGTATTTGTCCTTCCTACAGTAGATTGTGTGGTCGAAGTTCACGGGGCATGGGTACCAAAAGAATGGCAACAACCACGAAATCGGTCTTGTTCTTCAAGCATATTTTGTTCACTAGGCACATGCTATCTTATTTGGGTTTTTTCCGTTTGGCTTTTCTGTTGGCTACCTCAGTCGATGAGGGCATATGACTTGATACTACTACCGCATCGTTTAGTTTGAAGAGTAGTATACACATTTTCGTTTAAAGAAAGAAGAAACGGTAATACCAAAACTAAGCAGCAGACATGTAAGAAGATGGATGTGAAGAAAAACTGTCCATCAAGTGTACGCCGTTTCATTGTTAGCAACACTATACAGTTGAGGAGTCCTCTCACAAGAGTAGCAGTCATCAAATGAAAAGTTACTTGTGCGGCATGTAACGATCGGATTTCAGGAAAACGAAAAATTTTTGAGTTCATAAACTATACGCCAACCAAACTCCACGCTCAAAAACTATAAGCTGACACACTGACGCACTGATGATGTCACCTCGCTTGGTGATGAAACGTTCGCAACCTACATGCCAAGCTGGGCGAACATAACAATACTATAGCCTCTTTATTTTCTTATGTACACCCGCTTCATCATTGACAGCAGATGCAGAAGTAAACATCATACCAATATCAAAACTATCAACCCGAACTACGAACAACATCACCACTGTTCACAAATGATAAGGCTATACCATATTGTCCCATAACCAATTATCACCGCACTTTTAGGTCAGTGAAACATACTTTTTTGAGACCGATTGAAGTAACAGGGTTCGCATAATGGGTCAGTAACACTAAGCCGTAGTTAATGAAGTAGTTACTGTGACTTCTGTAGAGGTGATCCACTAACCTATGCACTACCCGGAAGGTGATTTTGACCGTATGTCAGTGGCGCAGTGGTCAACACAATTGTCTCACGTGGACGTGTACTAGGCATCACTGGTCGTTCGTAACTTGAGAGAAGCTCGAACTCAGAGCTCCTTTTCGAAATAGATTGACGGAACGTAGACCTGAATGTGAGAGCTGTGGTTGAGTGTGTTTGTTATTTAATCTATTGCTGTTGGAGCTTTTCGTACTTTTTCTGTCCATCAGATCTCAGAAATCTATTGGATGCTAGGTGTGCTACAGGAAGAAACAAATACCATGGAAGTACTAAGATAACTGTGTTGCCATTTACCCTGGTCCAGTCAATTATCAAGACATTCTGTCAGAAGAGTGTATGGGTCCTAAAACCAAACAACCAAGGTAATTCTTTTGGAATACCTAAACGATGTCTTTCTATAGTGTCGCCCAGAAGATGAGACTGAATTCGTAATAATTAATTGTCAGAGGTGAAAGGAGATGTACTATCTTGCTTACCGTACATACAACAATTTACTTGTATCAATGTTCCGATGTATATGATGAAGGTCAAGCTCATCTGCGTTTGTTTTCTACGGAAGTTGTTGATCTCCGGCAGCACTTATTGCGTCACATATTGATCCTTTCTCCAACTACATCCTCTTGTATTCACAGATTTCTGGTCCATGATGTAATCAGTTGTTTGATTACGTCGGCGGACGACTACCTGATTGATGTACCACCATCGCATGTGGCTGTCTACCGAGAGGAACGTTTAAGAGATGCTTACGCCAATTGTAAACAAAAGGGTTAGTCCGCAGAGTGTGCGATTTGCTGTGTGTGGGGTTAACCGAATAACTTGCAATAATCGTTTTCCGAATGATTTCTCCACGTTATTCTCAGTCATGACCTTGTTCATATTCCGTTTCTTGTCTTATTTTTTTCCTTGGTTCCCTTCCCTTTTTTCGCATCCTACCATTTGTCTTTAAGTGTTTTTGACTCACGTGAACTTGTATGAACAGTGTTCATCGTCTGTGGGCTGATTGTTGACAAGAACTGAAAGAGCATGTGTTGTCTTTGTCAATGTTCATCATCACTAACGTCAGAATGATACCCGATGAGGCACTTGCTATACTGGGTCGCCAGTAGTGGTACTAAACCACAAGATTGTTGACAACTTCGTGGTTGAGGTTCATGAAAACCCTGCTTTACCTGGTAACATGTCACAGTTATTAGCTTGTCTGAATTCAGGCGATTACCAGGTCTTCCAGTTTTTATGATTTTCTTCGTTTTTTTCCTACAAACCTTTGCTTCTAGCCTTTTATCGCTGTCGTTTGTGTGTCGAACCTTGACATCGTGTCGGATGGACTTGATAATGTTTGTTCTTTGAACTTGTGCACTACATGAAATCTCCACTCTGGAGCTCGACCCCATCAGGCGTCAATGTCTTGACAACTCTGTTTCTTTAGTCACTCACTCGAAACATAAAGACGCGTACCACTCAACACGATGTATCTGTAGCCGGCCGCCGGATTTACGTTGCAACACTGGACGCTTCTCATGCGCTTCATTGTTGTTCAGCTCCACACCGACCTATCGTGCTGAGACTCATGTGGGTTTGGGACACTTATATGGTCTCAGTTGGATGGTACATCTTCGAGGCTGAAACTGATTATATGTGAGGAGAGGAATGGTCAGTGCCGATTTCTAATCAATTTTTGATGAACAGCATCTCAAGTGTGACGACAACAAAATAATATGGCACCAACAGCTAGGAAAAGATAGAGAGGTGTCGATGACTGGCGACTATCAGAAATCTACCGAGACCATTAATCTAAAATCCGGTGTTTGGTGTAACTGAAAAGAATACGTAAGGTTTTTTTTTACGTGAACTTGGCTCGAACTGTATTTATCAAAACCGTTATATTAGAAATACAATCGTTTAAGAAAGGTAACCGGGCTTGCGCTACTAAGTGGTAAAAAAATTGTCTACGTCGTCCCCAAAATCCATCAAGGTTTGGTTTGTTTCTGGTCTTTGATTAGTTTCACAAAGCCTGTATTTTTGGTTCTCATTCTGTCAACGCTTTCCAGTTGCGTTGCGGTTGACATTGTAAAACCTTAGACTGCCAGAAGCCGTTTCCAACACCCTCATTTTGTATGCCCAATGTGGATTTGACTAGACGAAACCCGCCTCATCCACTAATGGCATACAAACAGAAACATACCTTGCACACATTTTCACCTCGGTTAACAAGCCATTATTTCATTCGAACAGACAACAACAACTGAACAAAGCGGTCCTCCGTTGTTTTGTGATAAGTCATTACTAGTTGGTTTGGATGCTAGTGTTAGCTTTTTATGGAGAGCAGAACTTCCTGGAAGTCAGCACAGTACTTTCGGTTTATGTGATACATACACATACGTTTATATGATACAGTCAGAGGAATACCGTTACTTTCATTTTTCTCTCTATCGTACGATTCACTGGTGTTCAACACAAGTTTCCTGCTTCTGTAAGCTAGAGCTGTGTCCAGCTAAACGACTAAACTACAGGCTGTCTGCTTGTTGCTAGCATCCTTGTTTGATTTGGTTTCAGTTGGTGTTGATTTTCCGACCTTTTTCATGATGATAATATTAGAAGTCTACTGTTAATCAGTTATATCCATATTGTTCAATGGTAATGACGTCAACAGTCTACCACATGATTGTGGATTTGGAACCCCAATTACTTAAAACCTTCCTGCTACCTTGATGTAGTCAACTTGTACATATTCAGCTCTTTACATGTAGCCTGGTTTAATACATGACCTATATACTGATAAAACCCCTGACTATTGAAGATATGGCTCACGGGCCCACTGTTAGAGTGGTTCCACTCGTTAGAACACGCTAAGCAGTCACTGTTGATGTCACATGAATTTTGTGTCCAAAGAGGAGTACTTCCTCATATTCACCGTGCACTGGCAGGCTACGCATAAACGCTTTTAAGTCCATTCCTTTTTGGGTGATGTAAAAAAAAACCCTGACGAGACACTTCTTCAAGGCCATTAGCAGCCAAAACACACTGAATGAGTCATCATTTCGATAGTCTGCTTTTGGCACACATCACATCGATTGAAACGCTGATGGTAAGCTGTTTGTGTGCCTCGAAAGCATACACCAGATTACTGAAGTTATATGGTTTTCACTAAAAACGCTCTGTTCATTTAATCTTGCCGTCCAACGTCAAAGATGAAGTGAGTGCTAACGAGTCGTTAGTGTATGAAGCAACTATCGTGGTAATTCAATTGATACTGACTACAACGTTAACCAGAACGCGTTGTGCACACTTCTTTTGAAGGTAACTGATTGTGTTTGTAGTGAAATGAACCAATTTGTGTTACGGATGATATAATCTAGTTACCAGACGACAGTCTGGCCACCACTCGGTGTATTCGGGAATGTCACAAAGTCAATCAGTAAGGCACTTGTTAGTCAAGAGTGTAGAACTGCTTTCTCTTACGTTCAGCAGCTACATTGTCATGATATACTGATATCAGTCACTACACTAGTTCTTGATCATCGCAGAAATTCGACCGTCTGTTTTCTTGATCTATGCCCTCAAAATCCTACAGACAGCTCGCTATCTCAGTCTTATAATCCATATGATTGACAAAGGGTACTGCATATCTAACATAGTAAGTTTATGCGGTTCATACTGAGTAGCATAATAGTGTGATCCAGTATTACAATAGTAAAGTTAGAAAGCGCGCTCTGGCGCACACAACATCACTGTCAAACTAGATATCCAACACTAAAACAGTGTACCGCGCCATCCACATCTGTAGTTCTTCAATCAGAGAAGACATTTTTGATGAGTGGTTTTATGGTGCCTGAAATTGATGGATGGTTCCAGCAGACAAATTCAATGCAATCAACAGAGCGAGGTACATCTTCCGTTAGTTCGAGAGCATTGTGCATTGACTGACGCAGGTGAGCACGTCAAACGACATTGTGGACCTAATTAGAACACGAGATACGATCGATAAATGAGGTATCCAGTGATGGATCAAAAAAACATTACGAACGCATGTCGAAAGGCATATTTCTCTGTCAGATCGAACAAGCGAGCGGTCAGCGAAAATGGACATTGAATTATTGAAGGGGAATTCCCGTTAAAACAGAAGTAATGATGTGTCAATCTACTGGTTTCCTCTAGTCAATACACTCACATAGGCTTCACCAAAATACGCCATGAGACAAACTGCAAAAGGTGATTACTAACGAGTAAAGTTAAAAGCGACTGTTATACTTCACATAATTGGTTAGACCTGGACCCGATGTTGTCTGGATGTTAAATCACACGGTCAGGATCGGATGTTTGTGTACGATTACAGTGATTACGATTGACTTGGGGGCACGGAATTTGCAACGAAGGAACAAATTTCTTGTATGGGAACAAGTTATGATAGCCTAATCTGATAGAAAGTGGTTCGGCGATGGCCAAAATGCACTGACGGACCGTTTCGGGTGGAGTGATGGCAACTCTGTAGACAACCCGGTGTACTTTGGTGACGTCTGTGATGGCTGGTGTCGAGGAGGTAAGACAATAGTACGGATGTTTGATTTGTGGCAACCGGTCCCAATCCAGGCCGGATGATGTTCCTTGGTTCTCATCGTACGACCAACATATTCTACAGTGAGCTCCTTGGATTGCTTAATGCGTTCGAAAATACCCAATGAAATCATGAGAACGACGAAGCAGCGAACAAGACTTGTTATCTGTGTTTGATCATCAGGCTAATTACAACACAATAAATATGAAAACACTAACTGGGGTGAGTCAGAAAACCGGTCAATAGAGGTTATGGATGGCGTGTTTGCTGTCAGTTTCTCGATCACTGTTCCAAATCGTCGGCTTGATTGATTGTGGGCCAGGGGAGATTAGTCCTCCGTACGAACTTCTTCTGAGCCCAGTGATCAGGGTTGTGTAATCGGATACTAATGGCCTCGGCAACGGTCAACATTCGGAATCTCACCGTCTTTGATCGATTGCTTGGCACTAGGTTAAAAATCTGAAAGGCGTCTTTCTTACTGACAGAATGATTACGTAACTGACAACAAACACGCCGTCCACCTCAAGTTACTGTTTTCCTATTTATTGTGTTGTAATTAGCCTGATGATCAAACTCAGATAACAAGTCTTGTTCGCTGCTTCGTCGTTCTCATGTTCTACAGCACAACAACATCGTGTAAAAGAATGCACGAGCATTGTTTGGTTATGGACTAGTAGCTTTTTGTGACCGAAAAAGGTGCTTGGCCTGCAAAGTTGTTTATTGCACAAACTCCCGTACAGGTCATGTTAAGACATTAGACCACTAACATGTACGCTCATTTGCACGGCTGTTGTGCATTCACACAAATTGTATAGCAGTACGTTGTCATTCACCTTGGTGGCACTTACCCCATAATGTGTACATCCTATTCCGATAGTCACTTCTGGTCAGTCGTCTTCCTAGCGTTGATGCTTTCCCTTTAGTTCCCAAATGCACACACTATACTACTCACAAACAAGACTGCCTGTTATACAACAGGTTGTCTTTCAAGCCCAATCTAAACATTGGCATTACAATGAACCAACTTCCTAGGATTACATGTGATAAGATACTTATTAACGACCGATAGACACAACGGTTAAATTGGTTTGTTACAATATCATCTTCAAACGGGAGTTTTATAAACACCACTTCCTTTTCAACAGTGTGTATTGATTTATGCGAAATCTTAGCTCTCATATTGGAAGTGATGAATTTCTCTGAATATTCATTTTCTCTCAATAGGTTTTGAGTCGATTTAGGATTTTGCTGTACAGCTTCATCCGAACAGATCGTTCTTGATCTAGTTGGCAGACGTTGGGCCAGATTTCACCTTTGTTTAGTGAACACAGAACTGTCGAAATTGATGTAATGACCTATCTGTGTAGGTTTACGATATACCGGTCTCCTCAGAGTGTTGTCTGGATGTCTAATCAACCTGAAGTCCAAAAGTGTTCGATTCCCCTTCTGACGTGAAATATAGTTAATTGTGTACTGCATTAAAACGCTGAAATATAGTTGCTAGCTCACCGTGTGATTTCATAACAATAAATATATCATCAACATGTTGGTGGTACATATGATGACTGTATGGTAGACGGAGGTTGGGTTTTTAGTTTGTTCATGAATGTGTCTGCCAATAGTGGGCTCAATAAGGTTCCCGTTGCTACCCCGTTCGATTGTCGAAACAACTCGTCATTCGACATGGACTGAATATTGAGGATGTATCGTAAAAATAGTTCTTTTAAGTCTGATTTTTGTTATCCGAGTATGTCTCCCGGTTGTTCTATCTGATCACATAGATAGTCAGTTGTGTCCACCAACGAAACATTTGTGAATAGCGAGGTCACATCGAGATAGGCTATGTTTGGATGTTTAATGTTAATAGCTATCACGAAATCCACAAGCTCGACAGCGTTACCAAGACTGTATGACGTTGGCTTTCGCCATGTGGTTTCCAGTATTATCACCAACCGCTTGGCATGGTGAATATCATGCGTGAAGTATAAGTCCAAGTGGAAAATTACTTTTATGAATCTTGTGGAGATCGTACAGATGCGGAATGATAGATCCAGTTGGTTTCATCTGGTCAAACTGATTTCATATGATATGGCTATGTTGTATTAGTCACTTTAAGGAATTAGTAATTTGATTTTCAACAAGCTGCGTTTTATCTTTAGCATTCTCTGTTCTTCAGAATTTACTGGTATCTGAAAGTATCGATAAAATATTGTTAGTATAATCGATTTATCAAGAACCGAAATTCCGGCACCTTCGTCTAGTCAGACGAGTAGGATATCATCTCGCATACGCAAAATTTCCAGGCATCTGGATGCTTACGAGCAATCGGACCCTTATGTGCAACGGTAGATTGACGATAGTCGTAGCAACTACTGATCAACTCGGATTTAAAGTGCTCAAGACTATCACTAGCCTTGAATGTTCTTTATGAGTACACTTCTGATTTCCACTAGACCAGATGTTGATTGGGTCTCAGTAGTTGCTTCGATTTCGTGGGAAGGCCGTATGACAGAACTGGGAAGAAGGAACCGCAGACGGAATGGCAATCAGCAATGGACAGTCAATGATTCCACTCCCTGGGTTGATGGATATAAACCAGAGCATGCTAGGTGAACATTGTATACGGTGGAAGGTTGATTGGTACTACTTCGTCATGTAGCTTCATTTGGAGAAGCAGATTCGTGGTTACTGGCAAGCGAGGCGGGCGCTCACAACACTACATTTCGATCCCGAAAGGGAATGAAAGCAGTTGAAAGCGTGGACTGAAAAAGTCTGACATTTTTGTGAAAGCAAAACAATGGGAACATGCAGTCATTTCTTGTACGTTTGTCATTAGATGCATCACTTGGACTCGTAACATCACCGGCTAGAAGAGTACTGTTTGCTTCACGGAAAAGGTCATTAGGAAGAGATGAAGTTTTGTTGAAATTACATATTCACGTTAAATTGATAAGCCAGTGGATTTGGTTTCTCAGAATACAATCATCAATTGAAGGAACCTTGATCTAAAAGTATGCATAGACCTGAAAACCCTTAAAGGCTGTGCCTAGAAGAAGGCATTACACGCTACTGACAGTAAGTGATATACTGCCGGAGCTGCCGAGAACAGAGTACTCAGTGAGGGTTGACGTGTCTTCAGCCTTTCGGCACGTTATGTTGGATGACTGATCGTCTTATTTTACAACGTTCTGTAAGAATTTGGAATGGCATCGTTGGCTATGCCCATTACTTAGACTGAAAGTTTCGTGTCAGAAACGGCACGACGAAAATCTTTTAACTTTTCTACTGTGGTTCCTGTCACATAGAATGGCGTTATTGGAGTTTTTCGCGTGACAGAAACGATGCTTCATGACCACCAGTCATGATCGGTTAGTTGACTCGGACTCAGCATAGAGCAGGTACGACTTTCACTCGGAGCCGGCAGAACCTGTATGTGTGAATCGGTTGAACACTCACTCATCCAGAGTGAAGTAAGCAGTTTGTTATCGTCGTTATTACTTACTCCTTTATACGGATCGACTGCGTATGCTTTGTTTCACACTGCTCGTTTAACCAATCAACGCTTCAGCCTATCGAGCTCAACATACTATCTATCAAAGAACGAAGTTGGGCGGTTTACAGTGAGATCTGAGTGTACGCAGGTTGAACTGCAGCCAGTTCATAGTACGATTTGTGCCCTCTCCAGACCGGGTCCGAATCGATTAATCAGTGCTAACTGACCGTAACCGTTTGTTTTGTCTATGAGTATGCATGTGTGATTCGTGCGGGTCGAACGCTGGAAACCATCCTGACCAGTTTTTTTTTTCAAACCGTGAATCTTCTTCCGATAAGTTCTTTATTTTTCCTGCAAATTACAAAGTAGAGTACGTCACAAATTTACCGTCAACTGTTTCAGATCTATCCGGTCTTCTGACACCCTCGTTCACTGATTCCCACCTCCTCATAGATCAGTATCCCTCATTCATTTTGTGCAGAGGGACTTCATTCCGTTTGGTATAGTTACAACCGCGAAAAGTGGCTGGCGGGTGTGTAAGAATTTTGGCTCATAACGCAAAAGGTTGCCCGTTCGATCCTACATTCAGACTACCTCTATCTAATGAGTCTAAACTGGGATGAGACACGCTGTAGAGTGTCAGTTTGAGGATAAGCATCATGAAACATGGTGAACACCACTTCATGCCCTTGCAACCGTAACCAGTGCAAACTGTGAATCTGAGGCAGACTGTGTCCACCCGCATCAGGCGGGTGAAAAATAAATTATAAGTCAAATATATATAACTTCTTCCGTCTCAAGCAATGCTGATAGAACTGATAGCTGAGTAGATGACAATTTTGGCTCACAACTCGAGAGGTTACCTATTCGACCACCTGTTCACGCCATATCCAGCTGATGAGTCCAAACGAAAACCAGGCTGGTCATGGAATGTTGGCTCACAGGTGGGCAACAGGAAAGATGTTTGTGTTTATGTTGACTAACTCCTGTCAGCAGTTTTAATGTGATTAGTGATACAGTGACTGCTGTCGGCAAGTGCGACCCGTAGGACGTAAAATAACGGTCGCTTCAGGCGAGTGTTCGTTGCAGAAATTAAACATACAGCTATATGTTTTCAGTATCACCCAAAAAACAAATGGAACATCAGTTTAGTCTGTAATCTCGATATGTAATCGGGAATCTGTATTGATGCATGGTCATACACAGTCCGTCAAGATACCTGAAAGGCTGTCATTTCGGGCAGCACAAAGGCTTACTCAGATCAAACGGTTTGTGTTCATGAATAATTCAATCAAGAAAAATATGCAGCTCACAAGTGATTGGAGTATATGCATGCCAGATATCCGTTAGCAAATAGCAATGTATAGAGCGGTAGCGTACATAATTAAATTGAGCTGTACGAATCAGAAACCAATCGGTATCAGTGTTTTGTGATCAACGTTTCTGGCAATATTACGCATGTAACAGAAATAACACGTTTACTTAATATTTAATGCAAGCAGTTTGTGGAAAGATGTGCGAACGGACTTCAAACACGAGTCGCTCGGTCAGTGTTACAACAGATCGCTGGGGACTAGAGAATTTAGCGTTATGTACCTGCCCGCCCCCGCCATTGGGTTGATGGCGTAATGCGTTGGCGTCTTGTCTTGCGGTCTGGTCCCCCAGCTGACGTTTTGTCATCATACGGTAGTCGGAAATTTTCCCTTATTGATTCTGTACAGAATCAACATGCATTGTTTGCCATTAACACTTGCGTACAGCCGGACAACCTGAGAATTACTTGTAAGCTAATGTGTTAATTCGATCGTGTCTAATGTGAGCTTATTAACGCAGTGTTCAGCACCGTCACCTTACAGATACATGGACTGGAATTCACATCCGATCTTGGTAAGAAGATGCATTATTGTTGATCACTAGTAGGAACGGGACTCCAGTTGCGTTTTCCTCCTCAAAAGAGGCTGGCTGTAAACTCTATCCGATTGTGAACCGTGTCCCTGGCTGCTCATCGTTACTTACATATTTTTATTGAGTAGTTTGGCAGATTTGACAATTCGGATGAGACACAGTTGTGAAAAAATCAGGGTTTCGGCTGGATTCAAAGCAGGGACAGAAAGAGCAAGCTCAAACACGGCAAGTACTCTACCAGCCGAACTACAAAGCCACACCGGGAACTTGGAAATGTCTTATTTGGACCCAATTACTCATCCAATGTGCTGTGTCATATAGAATCCATCAAATAACCCAAGTGATCGACTGACCCGGCTAACTTTCTCAAACAATTCGCGGTAGACTTCACCAACTTACTTATCGGTGGCGTGGCTTTGTAGCTCGGCTGGCAGAGCGCTTGCTGCTTTTGAGCATGCTCTTTCTGTCCCTGGTTCAAGTCCAGCCGAACCCTAATTTTTCACAATTGTGTCTCATCTAAATTGCATACTTATCATGTGTTTTCCGTTATCCTAGCAGTATGCATAAGTTTGCCTGCCAGTCATTCTGAAAACCGGTGGCTCTGAGACACAATCTCAGTTTATTCCTCTAAACGTAGGGAGGAGTGACCGTTATAGCATTTCTGACCACACAGTCAGATATCGACTGTGAATCTCTGCGCGTTCCAGAATGAATTACTTGCGTTTTTAATTTAAATGTATTCAACTACTTCACAGCCCCCTCAGTATGATATACCGTATGTTTTTAATGCTTCCAGCTCATGGTTCGGCCAGCATCCGGCGTTCTAGACTGATTTCCTCGATAACTAATTACGGTTTACTGACTGGATCATAGACCGATCAGCTTAGCAGCGATATATTTTGGCTGGAATCATCTCAGTCATTGAAGTGTCGCTCTTTCCGCCAATGACACTTTCGACGTAGATCAAACGATAGAATGTTTTTTTCCCCTACTAACTGGAACTGTGGCCGTATGTGATAGTGACTGATCGTCGTTGTGGAGACTAGGGCCGTGGTCGATGTGCACTGGAGCAATAGAACAGACGCTTCATGGATCCAAGCAAAAGTGATCGTTAGTGGGGTGCTGGTCCTTATAGGAAGGCTTACCACAGGGGGCGTGTGTTGTATGCAGTTTGCGTGCATGGAATGTACTTACCTGCCCAATATTTACAGGAAACTGTGCCAGCGCTCACTCTTAGCAATAGTATCTTTAAGCCAGTTGATAATTTCGTTTGCCTGGGTAATTACATCAGTGTGGATGAGGATGTACATGAGTCGGCAGCAGCTGCACTAAACTAACTTGAGTGGTGTTTATCAACCTATGCGTGGCGACAGAAGTCGCTCGGCTTATCACGAAAACATGAACTCACTTTGCATTCTCTCGGGTCGTTTCGGTATGGGACTGTAAAACCTGGTCTCTTATGGTCGACGTTGTTCACCGATTGTTGTGCGTGATTGTCTGTGTATGGTGGAACCGCCGTTACATGACCAAGACCGGCGGCTGACGGGTCTACCGAGCTAATGTCAGAGGTATTATCGTTTTGAATTAACAGGACAGTTGCTGTGGTTGAGCGTTAAGATGTGACGGTTTTTTCTTGCAAGGTCAATGGCATAGTGGCCAAAACGGTCACCTCATGAAATCTTAGCCGGAGTTCAAGTCCACGCCACTACCGATGGGCTCCTGCAGGGTCAAAACTGGGGTCCAGTGTTCCTTTTCGAAAACACCCTAGCTGAAAAGTCTGCGTGAATGCGACAGCTGCGATCGATGTGAGCGGTACTTGATTCGAACAAACGTGAAAATACCTAACGCGACCCGACATCATTGAGTTCGTTCCATCCAACCGGTTATTCGTATGTCACTCCCTATTTAAATTTTGGAACCTGGTTGTCAGAACCCCCCAGACGGTTGTAAAAACAGGATGGCATTCGGGTTATAATTGACTACAGATACCTTAAATATGTAATGTGATCAATTTGATACGTTGCCTTTGTGGTCCGAACACTATTGGATCAGGATGAGTAAAGCCTATGTAACCGGTGTCCAGTTCTTTATATCCATGGTCGTTTATGGTTCATTCTCCTTCGACCAGTTTTCACAACACAAGTTTGAAGCGATGATTCTTTCTTTTATACTAACTGAAGCTGTCACTCTTCACAGTTTGAAATTAGTTTGTTATAAATTTCTCTCCGTTGTTTTGTTCACCGTCGCCTAAAAATTGTCCGTAGCGAAATCACAAGGATACGTCATCTATGTTGATTATTTGCACCTGGTGTACTTCATGTACTTCTGATAATTGCACCGAAGTCCTATTTAGTGGTAAGGTCACTTAAGGGACATTACTCATTACTCATTAAAAAATCGACTGGTGTGTGTGTGACACCCACGCGCAGCTATGAGGTGTAAATCGGGCTTGCGTTTTTGGGTTTCTCGTCATACTACGAGTATTCAATGCGACAGTGGTTCACGCAGTTGTCACCCTTCAGTAATACGTATCCGGCAATCCTCGATCATACGTTCTACTATAAGAACTTACGATGTTGAAGTTGGCGAGTTATCTTCTAACTTCATCATCCACCGTTCATATTGTGATGGATGACCAAGTCAGAGACGCGATCATTCCAACACTCCATGAAATGTCAACGCGGTAGTGAGATATGGCCAAAACCCACAACGGATGGATAACAAACAACACGGGCAACCGTACGAGCCATCGCTGAATGGAATTGGGTCAACCGCAGAGAAACGACAAGCGAAAACAGCAACAAGAAGCATCAATCGCACGTACAAAACTAGACAGAAGTGCACACGACGGTTAAATGGGAATCTCGCTGTGTTGTGGACTAGAACTCCGGTTCATAAACGGTACATTGGTACGGATACGAAAAGAATGACAATGACTACGAGGCCGAATCGGTGCTTCTGACGTATTTTAGTCAACAGACCCATACAACTTATTCTATCATAGTTTCTCTAGAAAAAAATCAACATGGAATCTTGTGGAAGATTGAGTTTCCGTTTCTTTCCTGCAGGTGCTCTTAAAATATGCACTGATCTGTGAACTCAAGTGTGCTTGAGACGTATGGCAAAAAGACTTGTAAATCGGTCAACTTCAGAAGGTTCTGCCACGTAGGTCAAACGTAGTTCCGTGTGCCACAGATTGTTATAAGGCCATAGAGAGATCAAAAATCGCTGTGCATTACACCTTTGTGAACGCCGTCTCAAGCGAAAAGTCAACATTCCTTTCTCCATCCATAAACGGTCAGGAACCTGACCAGACTGTCTTGTGCTTCGAGTTACCGTTCACTGTAACAGCGGCAAGAAATTATGTGGAAGGAAAAACTATCAGTGTGTAAACCTAAAGAAATGAGTGGGAAAACTGGTAGTGTTGTGAATGCACGGGGGTACTTTACACTAACCGTTGACAGACATCCAACAGAACCCGGAGTACTTCCAAGTTAAATCAATGTTTGATTTGAGCTTTTCAACAAGATCTTCATAACAAACATTCCACAAACTCCAAATTGTATGCACCTTATATTTATTGTACTTATCAGCAAGAAATTATGAGATTTACTGATGAGTACTCTATTAATCCGGATAAGCCAGGCTCATTGCGATACTACTGGCGTGATCTCCGAAAATGTCAATTATATTTCAACAGGCTGATAGATGATAAACATCAGATGATGATTTAGGATGCGTTTTTACTTGGTGTTTTGAGTACACAGACAAGCTTGGACAAAAAACACAACTGGACACACAGGAATGTTTTCTGTTACCATTAATTTACCATCTTTCAATAGTAAGACTCATCATTGCGCACTTGGTACGCAATGAGAATGCGGGTGATTTTCCGTGCAGTTGCATTTTAAGAATGACTTGTGTGCAGCCTTTCTGTCTTTCCAAATTGTGATAATGAAACTTCACCAACTTGTACGAACAATACGAAAAGACTGACTACTTATCCTCGTTTTCTCGGGCACTTTCTGTTTGTTCGTCGAGTATACGATGCTGTAATGTAGGGCTTTAGACTTGAGCTCATGTAAAGTGGATCGAAGTTTCATCACACAACCTCAACGTCTGTGCGGATTGGGTCACGTGCTACGTACACCACGTGAGTAGCTGCCTCAATTCTTGCATAAGGTTCAGTCTGGATGTTACACCCCCATTCTAGCAAGCAGTTGCCTAAAAGGTTGATCGATATCCTTATCTCATGTTGGCCTGTAGTTCTCATGACCATCCGAAAATGTGGCTGACACGATTTTCCATGTAGTTTTGTTTCTGTCTATCTCTTACGAAAGCATCCTTGTCCCATTACCTACCGAAAATGCTCCCCTTGAATTGCGCATACCAAGCTAACAGTATCGTTGTCATTCCCACCCTGCGTTTAGTCATTCACTTACATATTTCGGGTTTTCAAGTGCTTGATTTCCGGGATTCATCGTTTGTTTGACTCATATATCTGTCCGTTTTAGTTCGGTGAGTTGATTTGCAGCTGAACGACAGTCCATCATATGGGGCACCTGATCTACCAAGCTCTATCGGTTGCTGCTGTAATTTTGATGAACAGACTGAATCGCCATTGCAGTAGCCAGCTGAGGACACATCATTTCGATCACAAACGGGAAATTACAAGCTATCGGTATTCTTCGACCCGGTATACCCATAAAATTTCTTTAACCACAGTGAAGCGATCGATATTGTGCTTAGTAGCGTACCACTGAAGAAACCTTAAATGTTGAAAAAGGGAATGGACACAGAAGAACCATCATTACGTGTAGGTGGCAAGCCAACGCAAACATTACGGTAACTACATTGTGGAGTTTTTCAACGTATATTCAAACAACAATATGGTCGAAATTCATTTCAAATATCCACGTCTGATTTCAGTGTCAATTAACCAGCCTAAACTACTACACCTGCTGTTATCTGTGAAATGCTTCCCCTAGTCTCTTCAGTAGCCGATCAAGGTGGTCTGGACGAACGTGTGTTTATAGTCCACACAGACGGTCAGCGTGACGAACAAACGCCATGTGATTTCAAGTGGCTAACCCTATTTTTGATTCACGGTATCGACAACACGCGTGGATGTCATTTTGACTGCAGGTAGGATTGTGTTAACTGACCCATTGAGCTAATCCAAATTTGGTCAGATCATGCGGTTTTGGCTCGCAGACGTACAATTCGTTGATGCACTAAACAAAGTGCTCAGTTTCACTTACGTACACCGCACAGCACGAAAAATGATGGAGGTCGTTATCATAACCGAAAGGTTCCGTTGTACAGCTGCCATTTTGTCAACAACACAGCGTATGGTGGAATTTGTCGTTCTGCCTTTCAAAGACTGGGTCAAGGTTTTCTGATGGCTAGTTCGCAACACTGTTTTTGTAGTTGACCATCCTGTAGTGTGACGATTGTAATTTAAATTAATCCAAGTAGATTATTTCTTCACTTTTCCAATCAATCTGATGTGCACCTACAACCGACTGCTGAAACGTAGGCTCATTCAACCTGTCCTACTGGTGCGATTGATCTTAGAACACCGAGCCATATGTGACTGATTTGTTTAACTGTACACGGAATTTTCGCGCCGAGGCACAAGGAGACGTGATTCAACATTGCGTGATAGATACAGGAGAACACACCTATGTGGACACAACCTTGTCAACCGAATAGATGTTTGAAAGGAACAGGACTACGCCAATGGCTGCTGTTCATCATGTTTCACTGGGAGCAAGTGTTTTCGATTGACCCTGTATATTTGTTAACTCCAAATGTTCCCTCTCAAGTTTCATTTAGTTTGATCACACATCACATTGGGACAATTTGCCGCTGGACCCCAAACGCTGATGGACAGCTTACACTGACATGTTACACTTATCACTCGCCGTGCCACATCTCGGCACGTGCGCAAATCAGATTATGTGTTAAGAGCTCATATATGGAGCGCCAATGGGAGGTGGTCTAAATGAGCCATCTATGCAGGCGCACGGTCAAGCATCCGTCCAGTCGGGTTGCCGTCTTAAAATGTGGCAATCGGGTTGGGTTCAACCAGCGCTGGTTACCCGCGGCCCCCTTCACAGGCAATTGGGATACGTCTAGTTGTCCGCTTGTGAGGGCGCCACGCTCAACCACGTGTGCACGCAATTACCCTGATTGTTCGATGCTCTCGATGTCCTAGTTTATGGACTTCATGTTGGCTGTGTCGTCCCTGTACGGTGCACGCCACCCTGAACACCTGATTGGTCATGTGCCGCATGCTCTTAAACTCTGGCCTCCTCGTGAGCTATTTTCATTCAAACTCTGATGCTACTCTTCACTGTTAGTACATACGCGTAGGAAGCGCATTTCGTCCTCGTTCATCCGGCGGCGTCTATAGTGGTCTGAAACTGCTTGTCAGCTGTTTGTCGGCAGAATGTGGTAATTAGCTGAAGCATTGTCTCGTTACTTTGAGCCGGGAATGCTATTTGCTTCCGGGCCTTTCCGGTTAAGTCTGTCCTGGATCATGGGTATATATCAACAATTTGTATTGTACATGCCTGGATGATGCGGTCGCACAACGCTTCTGGTCACTGCTGTTGGAGTGGAAATTTGTGGATTATCATAGTACTGGAACTTTAGTGTGACCATCCTGATCATCCGATTGTCACCATTATGAGTAATTTGAAGGCCATTTGAGTTTTAAGCTGGGTATGACAAGAAATATCCTTCACAAGGCGATCTGAGAATACCACTTTCTACGGTGCATCTGCAGACTGCACAGAATGTCATTACCAAAATGGCTGGACTAGTGTTCGGAAGCTGTACATGTAAACCCAATCACTGATGGAGAAAGACCGAACATGGTTGAAAGTAAGCAATTTTCGACTACTTAATGAGTCCCTTCTTTTGATCGTGCATCTCAATGCAGTCATTAATGAATCTTGAATGCTGTGCACGTGTTTTGATGGTCGCCTCCAACCGATGGTAATCTGATATGTGAAGGTATAGCAGGACTCAGGACAGTAACCTGCGAATACTCCTCCAGTTTCATTTTTTATGAGGACAGAGTACCAACCAGGTTTCTGATAGTTGTCTATTTGCGTTTCAACATGAGGCTGGGCATAACCCAGTTACATTCATCATCATCATAATAGCGGCCATGAGCCTGACCAATAGGTACTGTGGCTCGAGCCGCCGCTCAACTCAACAGCAACCTGGAATAACCTAGAGGAAAACATTACTAAGAAGGTTGAAAATTAATAAAAGAAGACTAAGCGGAAGAACTAGAAATGGTATGGATACAGGTACGCCATTGACTGTGACACCCTGCCATCTCAGATAGCGTCTTCAACCAGCGGTTTGAGTGATCACGAGGACCCCATCCAGGCAGGCAACACCTACCCACTCTGCTCAATAGAGTTGTCAGAGTCTTCATATTTCGTGACCACGTTGTTGCTTGACAACCATGCGGTTTACCCAACTGTTGGTGGCCTCATCATTATAATGCCCGGTACGGTAAACGATCAGATGACATTCGGAGTACGTG
>LUCH01001086.1:0-17277 GCA_013368495.1 Paragonimus heterotremus
TGTTTGCTATAAAGAACGCACCCGTGTTATTGTAAATTTGGTACTGACGAGTCAATACGAAGTGCTTGCATCTACCAGTGTTCGAGTTCTAACTGTTTTGTTCAAATTTATTATGATCGATCAAGGGAGCTCGGATTATACTCCTTGGACCTTCAGATTACTGGAAGACATAAGTGGCGTAAAGACTGTTTTGCACAAGTGGGTCAAGAAGCCATCACCAGGGGTCACAGTCTCCGACTGAAGAAGTGCAGGAGTCGTTAAGACGTATGAACAAACTTCTTCAGCAACCGGATAGTGAATGTGTGGAACAAGCTCCCAGGTGAAGTGGTTCATAGCGATACGGGGATCTCCTCCAAAATGCGAGTGGATAGAATGTGGCAGGAAATCTTTTCAGATCTTCTTCAGCATAGCGGACAAGATTTGGCAGGTAGTGGCAGCACACAAAAATGTGGGCTTATTTTTATCATGCAGTCAGTATTTCAAGTTATATCTATCACAGAATGACTATGTTAGCATGCTCGCATGCCGTATGTAAAGTAACATGGACATATGTGATCAAAACTTCCATCGTGATATGTAGAGTGAGGAGCATAGGTTGACCGGTTTAGAGGGGAGGCTGGTCAGATGGCATCTCCCTATTGTTTTATGGGGATTGGTATTGATGCATTTCTTAAATGGTAAGCTATCAATCTCTGAACCTTTCAAGCCCATACATACTTTCCCCCTTTCCGGTCTCACGTACCGCGGCGTTTCCATATGGTAGTGATGTCTACCCGGCACAAATTGGGAACCTCCGATCAGAGACCAAACTTCTAAAGCGTTCACACATCGTTGCCTGCTGACCAGGAACGGTGATAACACGAGTGGCAAATGAAGCAACATGAATTTACTCCAACCTTGCCGTCTATTCAGGGGTTGTGGTGTGAAGCAGTTTTCTTCGCATTAGCTACACTCCACCTCACTCCTAAGTTCCAGGTTGTCTACCGATGTGACAGAGATATCGAACCAACGTGACAAAAATAGTCAGTCAATCACAAAGACGCTACGCACAGCCTCAAAATATAAAACCCCAACTGGGTGCCGTCGTGAAAACAAGAAAGGAGTGCAGAATAAAACTGGTTATGATTGGTGGATCTTGGTTTGTGCCAGAGATCGAATCTGGCCTATGGAGGTCCGTTTATAACGAAGTGAGTAGCCAGTGACTAGTTCCTTTTGTTGCACGTCATTGTTATGAGGTGACGGGTTGATAGAGTTGGTAGAATGCCTGTATTGTTAGGGGAAGATGAGGGCCAAATTCATTTCTGTGGCGGCATACCTACAGGAATGTGCTATTCTGGTAATTCTGTTTAAGAGGAGATCTATTTGGAGTTGTAACTAGAGGGTTTGCTGATGCCTCCTCCGGTGATTTTATCACTACCCGTCGGTCTTGTCTATCATGGTTAAGGTCCCTCGCGGCGTGAAGAAAGCTCACACCAGATACCATGTATTTAGACAGTCATTGGGGTTTGCGGCTATTTTTCTTTCATCCTCCCTTCCATCAACCCTCTTGCCCACATAGATTACTCGATAATAAAAACGGCCTTGAAATCGGACAACGGAACCTGAAAAACCCGTGAATCTCTCTTCAAGTTGAACAGTCGCAGCTCTGCATGCTGTTCTCTAGCATTCCAGTGCAAATATTCCGGACGCTCGATTGGTAACAGCCATTTCGTTTTATGCAAATGTAACTTGAACCTGAACTTACGTTCCGGATACTGGCAGGTGCCAGTCAAACCCACGGATCGTGAGAAAACAGCATTCACAGTAGGCGAAAAACAGTATCACTTCAAGCGCATACCTTTTGGTCTTTCCGGAGCACCGTTCACATTTCGACGCCTGATGGTTCAGCTGGTAAAACGACTGGATAATGTGGCGGTATATGGAAATGATATCGTAATACACAGTAACACGGAATTGGAATATGCTGCCCATATAGATGATGTCGTAAATCACATTGCGAACTCAGGACTCCGGATCAATGCCGAAAAGTCACAACTCGGACGGTCATCGGTGATGTTACTGGGACACAAGATGGGTCAAGGTGAAGTCAGGCCTCTGCCGAAAAAAATAGTGACAATTAAAGAGGCTGTGGCTCTGAATTCTAAACGAACGCTGAGACAATTTTTGGGTCGAGCTGGGTACTACAGTCGGTTCGCGAAAAATTTTCACTCCATCACATCACCATTGTACGAACTTCTTCGAAAAGACAAGAAATTTGAATGGACCGGCGATGCCCAGAGGGCGTTCACGCGAGTGCAACAAGCGATGAACGAGCAAAAACTAGCTCTGAAACTTCCGAATTCAAAAGAAACGTTCATCGTAGCAGCAGATGCCAGTAACCGTGGCATCGAGACAGTACTCAAGCGATGGGAAGGAGTAATTGAATATACCAGCAGGGTTCTGACCCCAACACAGCAGAAGTATTCGACCATTGAAGAAGAATGTTTGGCAATCGTCTGGGCACTGGACAAGTGGAGGCCGTATCTGTTGGGTCAAAAGTTCTACATGGAGACGGATCACAAACCCCTAGATTGGATCAGAACTGTTAGGGACCCGAGAGGCAAATTAGCTCGATGAGCATTGCGTTTACAGGAATATGACTTCACGATCAATCGTGTGCCTCGTTCAGGCAATTGCGTCGCGGGTTTTCTTTCTCGACCGCAGATGGGTGACGAACTCCCCAAAGTGACCTTTGGAGTCAACGGCTTAGTGGTGGGTGAGACCCACAAACTCTATTGCGTCTACAACGTCAGGACAAGATCCTCCGAACGGTGTCGGAAGCTTTGACAAGAGGCATGAGAATCCCCACAAATACTAAGGATGAAGAGCTGAAGATAATCGCATCCCAATGGAGAACAATTGGCTTAAACGGTGCGGGCGTATTGACCCGGCAGCCTAGCGTTGGGCGCCCTTGCGTGGTAGTCATCCCGCGACAACTTGGGAGAAAACTGGTAGCAGACTGCCATGAAAGGGTACACACCGTGCGCACTAGGACATACGATCTTTTGCAACGAAGAGCATATTAGCCGAAGATGAAAGAGAATGTGACAGCTCACGTGCTTGCATGCCAACATTGTCAGTTACTGGAGGGCGACAATCGGGGAGCCCAACGGTCATTACAGGCAATACCAGTCTCCGGAATCGATGAACTCTGTTCGATGGATCTTACGGGGTCATTTCCATTGAGCATCCGCGATAACCAGTACGTTCTGGTCATGACGGAACCTTTTACCTGTTGGACGAAAGCGACTGGCGTTCCGGATAAGAAAGCATCTACAGTGGGAGACATGGTGATGAAATACATCGTGGCAAACCACGGTGTACCAAAGGCGATCTTGACAGAACAGGGACCATGATTTGAAAGCGAGGAGTTTCAAGCACGCATGCAACAACTAGGAATCAAGCACATTCGAACGACACCATATCACTCACAAATGAATGGCCTAAATGAACGCAACAACCGAGCGGTCAAAGAATTGGTATCAGTCAAGGAAGATGACTGGGAGACTGCGTTGCCACTAGTGTTACTGGCCCACCGGGCGTCTGCGCGAGAGAGCACGAAGAGATCTCCATTTCAACTGATGCACGGTAGAACCCCTCGATTTCCGGTGGATCAGGATATTGGAATATGGCCAGAGTGTAGTGATTCCATCAAAGAGTTGGTTGCCAAAAAAGAAGGAGCCAAACGAAACCGGAAAGCATTGCAGGCACACACAAATGAGCAATCCGCAACGCAACGGCTTGGCAAAACTAGAATGTTCAACCTAAAAGAACTGGTGAAGTATCGAGACCATCGGAACATGGGTGCGAACGGCCCAGGATCAAAAAAACTTCCATCTAAATGGAAAGGTCCGTATTTGGTAATTTCCAGACGAAGCCCAGTAGACACGATCAAGGGGGACGGGGAGACGACACGAGTGCATGCCAGTGAGTTAGCGAAGTGGCACGGGATGCCGGCGTGGCGAACCGGAAGATTAATAATCCGGGAGGCAACACTGCGTCGGTCGGGGAGGATGCGTCAACAAATGCAGAGGAACCAAGGAACCTCAGAAAGGGGAGGAGTGTTGTACAACAGGTAGTTCCGTTATGAGCAGTATACTACTCACAAGTAGCGTACTACTCACGGGCGACATTCAGGAACAAAAGAGCAAACCCCAATGCCAGAAAGACGACGGACCAGAAGAGACGTTCACAATAGTGTGTACGTGCTACGGGAGATGTGGCACTAGGGCGAATGACAACGTACTGCCCCCCAATATATATAAATGCACGTCAGCCGTGCAAATGAATGTACGCGTTTGTGGTCCCATGCTCAACCTGAGGTATACGGGAGTCCGCGCAATGAACGAATTTGCAGGCCAAGCGTATTTTGCGGTCACAACAGTTCAATTACAACGAAAGTCCACACCTCAAATCTGTGAGTCTGATAAAGAAACATTTTTCTTGCTTCTTGTTTAGTCTAAATGAGATAGCAATCTCTAATGCTCAAACAGAAGCTAAATAGCAGCACGCTCAAAACTCATGAACAGCTCTGTTCAAGCCACTTCTTTAGGTAATTGTGTAGTACAATTCTCCTTGTTTCGTAGTTTGGTTGACTTTTGCCGTGGTGTTCGTTAAACCGTATTTGCGATAAGTGGTTTATTTATTACAGGATAGACGAACCAAAGTGGTAAGTGGGTTGAACGTGTTGTGGAAACATTCACCTAGGTTGCATTGTTTCAGAATGAGCAGGTAATGCGATTTTTTACCGGACGCAGAAATGTCATCGGTGGTTAGGATCTTGGGCTTAAACAAAGTATGTGGTAAGCAGTTTCTCTCTTATTGTCTTTTCAAAGATGGCAGCGACAGACCAATGTCAGAAATGATAGTCTTTCGGAAGGTTTGAGAGGTCCAAGCCTCATGATTAAGACTTATGAACTGGCACCTTCGTTTTTATAACGTACCGGGAATAACAACAATAACCATCTGTATTGTCTCAGGTGTGCATAATCACCTGTTATTCTGCTATTGATTTACATTCGGAAATCTGTAGAAAGACAGATCTGTGAAGGAAACCCAGAATTATTACAAACAGCTGGGTGCGTTTACTACACTTGTTGTGTGGCCGGTCTGAAATTGTGATATCATTGCATGTAATCCACGCTTGTGTTATTATGAAATCTGAAGGCTGCGTCAAATCCGTTGGTCGTGAAGTTCTCTGGAGCTGTGCTAGCGGAGTGGTTCTAGAGGACAATGTGCTCATACTGCGATCACTTTATACCCACTTTGTCAGCAGATTACGGTTTCGCGGACAAATATCTTGCTAGTTCATGAATTTGAGTTGTCCCTACCGAGGACGTTTTATCACACCCGTCATATAGAACTTCATTATCAGGGGTTTTACAAAAGATGACTTCGAAGAATCCAATTACCTTACTGCAGACATTGTCCACTGTCTTATGCTGACCAACATAGAACAGATGGACCATTTTGTGGTGCTCCGCTTGAAGACATTCAGGCCATGCTGCACGAAATAGTTTGTCGGGTTGGTTTGTGCATAAACACTTCTTACCTGGTGTAGAAATGCATGCCCAAATCCGAGATGTTCCCTCTTGGATGTTCTTTATTATTGGTGTTCTATCGCGCTCCACTCTTCCGAATAGTCCAATATGGTCAGTTGATATCAGCCGGAATACCAAAAGCACCAGTTGCGTTCGTTATTCTTTGTCATCTGCAGCCTCTGGACAATTTTAAGTTGAAAGATGACTTGAAAGATTTCACTACCTCTGTGTTATCCGTTTTATCCCATGATTCAGATAAGTGACATGCTTCTGACGAAGATGCAAGCGGATATACGTTATTTTTTTGGAACTGTCCATAGTAGCTAGATTGCATTAGGTTGGGCAAAATTATCATCTGAACGGCCGATCATTTGGGTGTATGTAGGAAACCTTTGAATTGACGATCAATCAACAATGTCCATAAAAGAATCAGTTCAAAACAACCAGGTTTTCAGCCATTTTAACTTGTCGACAGTGAAAACAGTTCCGTTGGTGTAATTTGCGAAAAATGACTTCAAGTTTGAAATGAGATTTTGTGAGAAACTCATCATAGGAAACGAAGGAAATTAGCCCATTTTTCGTTTGCACTTTGGAGTATATGGCCTTATCCGAACTCCATGATGATTCTCAATAATTATACAGAGGTTTGGGCAGTCTCACATCTTTATTGTCAACAGGGCAACCGAGAGCTTTGGTCACAAGCTTAGAACGTCATAATGTAGTGCCTCACAACATTTTCTCCATTTAGTCTGAAAACATTTACGATTGAAACGTAATCACTCAACAGGACACTGACCACCTTATAGGTAACAACTTCAACTACTCTGGTGCTGTTTGTGAAGCGACAAGTCCATCTGTAGCCATTCGATAGTGTTTTCGAATTTTTGCTGTTTTTAACTAGTCTAGATTTTACTTTCACAAAGGTTCTTTCATTGCTCAGAAACACGAGATATTAGCCAAGGTACAAACAAAACTATTGGATGATGATTGCACAACACTAGTTTTAGGTAACTGATGAACTTGAGCATTCAGTGCACGAAAGAATTTGCATACCTGTGTTCTCGCTTCCTAATTAGACTTCCAATGAATCGCGCTACTTTTTAAGTTTTGTGGCAAGATTGAATTTCCTAGTAGGACAGTTAATCTACCCGCAATTTAGCGCATCACTCGTTTAGAGTACTCCAGTAATTCAAAAGATCAATCGCACGACCATATGTGCTCAAGAACGGTGCGGCGTGCTTTGTTTGCTGTGACAACAACAAATGCATGGAACTTGACCAACACCCAATTTTTCTCTAAAAGGACTGATTTCCGAAGGCCAGACTTTTATAGATGACTTTACAGGAATAGTGTGTTATTGAAGGTATCCCACCGAAGTTTGCCATCGTTGCATTCTACTTAAGTACATGCCATACTCTTGTCGATATAAACGTTAAGTAAAGGATCACCTAAGGAACTATTGAATGCGAAATGAACACTATGAGCAATTGTATAACGTTCATTTAAAGTTAGGACTTGGGATCTCCTCAATCAAGCTGTTGAGTTTACAAAACTAACAAGTATAATATTGCTTAAATCTTTGTATGATTATTTGTTAACTTGTAACTTAACACACGAACACCTGATACTAATGACAACCGGTTACAACTTGCGCATGATTATCAAAGACGTAGCTGTGCAGGTACATATATATCGAACCAATTCTCGGTTTTTAGCAAACACAATAGTTAACTTGCCAACACAAGTGGTTATCCGTTACTGAACATTGATATAACGCGCACCAGTATCGAATTTTGGAAGTACAAACCAAAAGTTTTTTCGAAACATCAAATAAGTTAGACAGACCAACCTCTGACCAACTATGGTCTCGGTCGTTCACAACCGGTGGTTGAACACGTTCATAGATCAATCGAAAATAGTTTTCGTGTCAAAGTCTTACTATGTTTAGTGCTCACGGGTATATTGATCAAAAACTGATTTTAAATATCACCGTGTTCCGGGTTTTGGGATTAAAATTTTGTAAATATGTTTTATTTATCAAGTTTCTAGCCCAGAACGGTTGACTGTCAATCAACTTGTCCATAAAATGTGTACACACTCGGACAATATAGATGAACAACCGTAAACGTACAATGCCAACACAACAGTTATTTGTTAATTCATCACCGGTATCCTTCAGGTAATCTTTTCTAGTATGAATCGGGTTTAAATAATGAACACGTCAAAAAGGAGATAGCAAGTATATTTTACTTTAGCATACGTGTAAATAGTGGTATGTTGAAAAAGTACAGGCGGATAGTGTGTATTTCTGAAAAGTGTTGTCAGTAAAACGTAACACTATTCTCTCGCGTTAGTCATCAGAAGCAGTCAGTTGCAGGCATATTAATGTTAGTGACGATGTCAGACCAATAAAGCGCACATTTAGAATCGCACTTGATTGACTGCGAAGAATATACTAGTTATTAGGTGATTCGTCGAGGAACCCCCATAAGAATGTGTACGACTCTTGCAGCTAGATGCACGCATTGAAAAAAACTCCAGTAATGAAATACTATGTAAGTAGGACTCAGAAATGCAATGCATAAAGGATGCCCTCCATCTCTTACAAAATCGACTGCTACATAAAATGCTCTGAGAATGTTGCGAAGCAGTTATTTCCAAGCATGCGACGCAAAGTGGCATGTGATTAGGTTTCCAGTAAACAGGGAATGAACAACAGTCGTCAGAAAAATTATACCAACACTAGTTCTTTAGAACAGATGATAAAACATTATGATACTTAGAAGCAACGCGGGTGATACCAAGTGAAAATATAACTCTTGAATAATTCGACAGGGACATTCTGTTTAAGTAAATAGGAACCAACATTAAAATGTAAGGCCCAACTGGAATTTAATCAACATAAATTAGCAGAAACGTGTTATAACAAAATAGCAAATCATTACTAGGCATGGAGAAAGTGGAATAACCAAGGGAAACTGAATAGATCATTAAAAACGCCTAGGCTGATCAGTACGGTTGAATAAAAGTATACCGACAGGGGAGTAAACCGCGTTCTGTTGATGAATTCATCATGATTGGTAAACAAAGCTGTAAATTTCATAAACTGCAAGTTTGATTTACAACAGTTGGATCTACAGACGATCAGTTTGTCGTACTACGTACGCGATTAACTTCAGCTGTATTTGTTAACCAAACAGTTTCAGTGGCTAAATAACGAAACTTATTTGTCTTGTGACCATCAACCAGAAGATGGACTGACATGCAACTTGTAACACTTTCTTCTGGTCTACAGATTTCTTGAGCCATCATCACCAGACCACTTACACTTTAGCGTCAAACAGTCGTTTGATCTGTTCATTAATGATTGAAGAACACTTACACTCGATCGCTATCAGTTCACTCTTAACAACCTTGATGTACATTGGTTTTACTTTTAGTGCACTATTATCAGTGTTCAATTTTCGTCATATCCGATGTGAACGCCCAGCAACATTCATTTGTGATTAGTCCTCTGATTGCCCGATCGCTTTGAAAGAACACCTGATCCCGGACGTGCACTACTGTCCATCTCTTGATAGAGCAAAAGTCGAGTCTAATACTTCTTTTCGAAATGGGCCAACTGGAAAGTCTGTGGGAGCGCCACAGTTGCGATCAACTACGAGTGATGTGCAACTTCTATAAAATTGGAATATTTTGCGAACATTGTGATCAATAAACTATAGAAATTCTACAGTGGCGACATATAAATCAGAGTAACATTTTTGGCGGAAAACTTTAGATCGCCTCATTCTTCCGCAAAAGCTATTCAAACTTTTTTGTTGTCCCAACGTACTTGTCAGAAAACCTGATAATTAATGAACACGACTCAATCAACGTTGTTGTCCGTGCTAAAGCTCAGTTACCCAGTTTAAAGATTCAAACTTTTGTTTGCGGTAGGTGAGCACTTAATCGCCTCCATGCTGATTGATTACTCACCAGGAATCGTTTCGAAAATATTTGGTATAGACAGGTCGGATGGGAATATCAGGGAAAAGGTTTTCCATTACTCGTCTTTGCAATATAACCAGTGTTGAACAAAAGGCGTAGGTTAGCCAACTGTCTACAGACAATGATTAAGAATTTCCAGTAGTTCCCATTGTTGACCGTACGACTACAAGCCATGTGTCTCAAAATGGTGCAGAGGTACTCCCACAGGCGATTGTAACCGGACTTCTATCACTGATTATCCATAAATGAGCATGGTTAATGAATAATGATGGCTTTTTTGAGGGATTGAAGTAAACTGGCTTCATTCCTGTCAGTTTCACAAAGTAAGCACACTTCTGTATATATATTGGACAAAATGTATCATTACCAAAGACTTTTCAGTGGGGTGCTTGATGAAAAAACACTGCTGAACAGCATTAATCGATTGTTGATCCATTCCTAGTAACTGCCGTGATCCATCCCAACGTTTTTGCAATAAAATGACAGTATTGGTTAATTAAGTTGCAGTGATGTGGGGGTAGGCAAATGAATAATGAAAGGCAAAACAGTTGTCTAAGGTATGATTACGAATCAGCAGTTAATGGGTAGAATCTGATGTTCACTAGGATGAGAGTTTCAGTTATTCTGAGGTTTCGTAGGACAGAGCATTTTGAATTGAATTTACTATGTAAGTGACAAGTTTTACGAACATTAATCAATAATATCTGGGTGCAAACGAACAAGAACTGTGGATTAACGCAGTGGCTGTCAAACGAGTGAAATCAAAAGCAATATATCACACAATGACACCAGAATAACTCGGAATGAAAAGGAAGTAGTCGATGTAATTTGTCTCTAGGCGTTTGATCTCGGAAATTTATGGCCGTGTTAATGGTATAGTTCAAAGCAATATTTTATGGGCTCATATATGTGGATGCCGATCATATCCGTAGCGACCAGAATAAGAATGTCGACCTTTTCGTCCTGACAAGAAGATAAGCAGTATACTGACCTGAAAGTTAGCTTCTGTAAACTTTGGCGGTTCGATTCAACACAGGGAGCCAGAATTTCACTCAAAATTGATTTCAACTTGTTTGCTGTCAAATCTGTAGGAATTGTTCATGTGCCCTTCAAGAAAACCCGCGAATGAAATAATCAAAACAACGAGCAATTCTAAAAAGGAAGAAAGGATGCACAATTGTACTGTGTATCTTCGAAGTGTGTGTAAACAAGTTGTGTCATAATGTAGGCCTTTAAAATTGCGTTGTATATTCCAAGAATACTGAGTACAGAAAACATAGCTCCATAGTCTGACGTTATATAAACCGAACCCAATTCCGCTGATCATCGTTCTCATTTCCGGTCACCACGAAAGCGATCAGAATTCAGTCAATCGCTCTACAGATATTCAATTAAAAGCAACGTCTTCAAGCTGTACGGTTACCACAAACCCCGGGTTCCAAACTGAAGTCTGGAGTGATTAACTTAGGGACCTAGCTGATGGTCCATTCAAAAACGATTTCTTGTCATTTGGTGACAAATTGCTTCTGCTTGCTTAACAGTCATGGTGATAGGGATCGTTATGTTTTTGGCCCGATAAGGGCTAACCAAAACTATAGTTTTTTCATAAAACCATTTTGATCTTTTGTTAAACTCAGTGAGAATACTCAAGAGGCTGTTGAATTTTTTGTTCAAAAGTATTCTCCTGGACTTAAAAAATTACGGGAACACACACTAGTAACAGAAACAATTGGAAGTTTATAGACTACCTTTGGTGCTTATGGACCAGCTAGGCAAACGATATCTCTGTAGACTTCGGAAGCAACCATTCGATGTTAAGCCAAAATGAAGTACCTTTTCTTTTCTAATAGGCGGTACGTATGAAACACAGCAATCAGATTCACAAGAAACACTGATCATTCTAAATAATATAAACAGCTGCTTTTGACTTTCGGTCTCGTGGTAAAATTCAACGAGAAAAGATGAAACAGTAAAAGAGAAGTACCAGTACTGTTGAAAATCCTGGTGTCCTTGAAATCCCTCAAGATGAACGGGGTTCACATCGATTCGTTCGAGCCAGTCTGTCGAATATGCTCGACACAATCTAAGCAGATCGAAGGTCGTATGCTAGCAACCGCAGAGGTCATTGCAATTCGCCTACAGTTACCACCACTGTGTGCCCAGGAACGGCTAGTCCAAACGTTGAACCTTCTGTGGTTATGTATGCAAACCCAAAATAGAATGATCGCATCGATAGGACGCTTCTCCTGCAAACTTGGTACAACTCACATGATCAATGTTATAAGTATATTTATGTCTTGGGGGGTTACATGGATCGTAGATTTCATCGGCGATCCGAAGTGACTGCTGAAAGATAATGCGGCGGGTTTGATAACTCAGCGAAGAATTGTATTTGGTACAGACACAAAAACCACACGCCCAGCAGTAGCAGTTTTCTTACCAACTGGTCTACAAAGCTACCCTGAAGACCTTAGAAGTCGTGAAGTGACTAGCGTTTGATAAATTTGAAGAGAAAAAGATGAAGGACTGTTTTAATTTTGAAGTTGTTGGCTGTTGGTCGATTTGAGAGAATAACAACTTGTCAATGCCAATTGGGGCAGTCGCTAGACACAGAACTCCATAAGCTCATTGGCGGAATTTTTGCGTTGAGAAGTGGCCTCACCGGATCATCCTGATATACATTTCGACGGACATTGTGGTTTTCGAGTAGATTTAAGTAAACCTGATAGATATCTTACGTTTGTTAATGTGTAGTCTCCACAAACTGCAATTTAAATTGTATAGATATTTAGTTTTGTGAGTAGATAAAAAAAGAGGACCACTACAAACTGGAAAACCGTGATAAACGGAATGCAAGTAGCATGTGGTTCAAGGAGAAATAGTTAATAACGATAGACATCTACCTTTGATAAAAAAAACGTGTAAGTGAGCAAGTAAAACTAGAAAGGTTTTATACTAACTATTTGGAAATTCTCGGTATTAGCATATAGTTTAATCCGTTCCGGTACAAAAAGTGTTATCTAAACTATCCCCTGGTACTGTTGAAGGTATGTCCACGAGAGTGATCGAAAGCTTTGTTAGAAACATTATAATTTGGCAAAACTCCAGATTTAGTGATAAAACGGACCAAGCGCTTTAGGTTGTGTTGGTCATCGTTAACCGATGTATCATTGATTCATCAACGAGTAACTTAAGCTAGACCAGAAGTTGCGTGTTCACAATGATCATTCAAGCCTTATTGACAAAGTGACTATGGTGATCACAGTAGTTGCAATAGGTGCGCGTGACTTCTTGACTGTAGTTTTGTCACGTCTACCAGATTAACCGCAATGAACACAATGCTTGACCTGATACAGTGGACTACACCAGGAGACTGTAAAAATCCATTCATATATGTCTGTGCTTAGACGGTACAAGAAGTTTTCTGTTTCAAGAGACGAACGGAACTATGGCGTAGTCTATAATTGTTATCACCTGTTACACATAATAATGCAACAACACAAAAACGTATTCATTTGTTTGAGGGGTCGCTGGTGTTTCTTCTTACTCGAACTAACCTGATTAGTTAATTACGCAGGCAAACTGTCTATCCATGGAATTTATACCTTGTTCCGTTTGGTGGATTTCCTCAGCTTTTGTAATCTCCAGTTGGACATCACTCACAGCTGATCGCAACCCTCGTATTCGGATGGACAATGAAGAACTGTGAAAATGAACATCTCCCTAACTATTCATTAACAACTCTAGACGGTTGCTTGCTGGTTGCAAATTTTGGACAATCTGTGTTACCTCCGCCGTTTGCTACTATACACCAGCCGAAGAAAGCATTACCGCAATGGTTTTGAGCTGCGCTTTTGGACAGTATGGCTTGGGTTGCCTTCGGTCCTCACAGTATTTCACAGGGCAAAAGACTGGCAAACAAACACAAATACGCGAATACATTTAACAGAGGAAAATGACAGACTTTGTTGATGAGAATACAGACTGACTGTGATGCGTTTTCATATTCGAAATCCTTTTGAAGTAGCCATCTGGATGGGCTTGCAACCTTTAATCTGTCGGACAGCATTTACCAACTCAATCTAGTTAGGTGACCGAAGATATTAATCTGCATGATGACGTTGACGCCAAGCCAAATTGCGAGTCCTTCCAACCGTCAAATGCGACATTATATAGTAAGCAGTTCGATGGCGTGTGGAACATGTGATTGAACCATTGTACGCTGTGCAGTTCCGTTAATTCGGGTAGGGGTCATCGTGTTGAAGATGTCAACTATACACTCAGACGAAGTGTCAGGTTACTCACGCCATCATTCCCTTTGAAACACCTTGAACGACGAAGACAACAAGTGAAGAATCCCGGGAGCACCATCCATGCAGACGGGGTGAGGCCTCTGGCTCATAGAATAAGACTGCCTGCATATGCATTGTGAACCAGCCTGTCAATAGATAGTCGGGCTTCTTCGTGACGTCTGAAATGGAGAAAAATGACAAATACACTAAGCATTTTTATCGTCATTATAGACCAAGTACAAACAATATTGCAAGCTGATGAGATGACGTTATCCCCGTGATCTAAATGAGCAGCGTTTCAAGAGTCCTACCTATCTACATCAAAAATGAAGTCAAGCCCGCCCATTTTACCTAATAAGGATGTAACGTGCAGTCCATACAGTCAGAAAAATTAATCGGTCTAACACGGTTTTCAAGCCCTTTCAAGAATATCCATCAACAATATCCACATAGTTAATGTTGGTTAGGTGACTAACTGAAATAAGTTCCACCCTGAGATCTCGGACTCACACTGTATCCACCAGAATGTCGTCTACCACGTAGTTGAGCATTAAGGGAGATTGAAACCCAATGTTAAACATCACTCTTAATGAGGAGAGCTCGTGACTGCGCATGTTTCTCGAGGAAAGGTCTTACAATGAACTTAACGAACCGATATTTCACGGAGACTCATTTATACTGAAGGCAGCTCTATTGAATTTGTCCTACAACCGAGCCAAAAGCAGTCTCAGGGTCCGGAATTGTTAGGATAATTAGGCGAAAAAACGGTTCCTTATGTTCCAGTGTTCCTGAGAAAGTAAAGGCAAGATGTCCCTTTAACACTAGAAGGAACCTGTCTATACTTCTTGTATTATGTGTTCAGAGGCAGGACACGTAACCCGTGACTATTCTGAATGCCACAAGGACAAGATCTACACGCTTATGGTGACCATGTTTTGTTCTGAGATTTTTTGAATGAGGCGATGGCTGTTAATAATCTGGATTCAAGCAGCATCTCTTCACACTCTCATACGGTACAAAGGAGAAGATAGTTCACAGGATAGCCAGTTACTACCATCCTTAGAAATGGTCATGGAAAGAAAGTTGGAAGCCACTTTCCTTTCCCAAGGAATACTCTGAACTTGTCCTAACTGAGCACACTAATACAATAGTCCACGTGTGATTGCTCTGGCTTACCTCAGCTGAATTACTGTTCGAAGTATTCACCTCTATTATCAACTCCCCCTAAACTTTGTGAATTCGTTAGATGCCTGATTCACATATAGTCACACTAGCAAAAATAACTTGAGGTGCAATACAATTGGAAAAGATAAGCTGCTATTGATCTGAACACTTATTTTACTATCTTACTGTATACGGTTCAGTTGGTGAATCTCAGTAAACGAAAATGTTCTCAGACTGTTGCTTTGTCTGTAATACAATAAAAGGTATGCTCAACTATACTGAATGTGGATGAAGGTGCCACGCTGTTCAAATTTTAAAACGTGTTCGTTAAATAAACTTTTCAATCGATCAGCCGATTAATGCGATAGGGCCTTTTACGAAAGTCTGGCCATCAAAGGTTAGTTGACAAAAGGAGTGTAACATTTCATACAAGTTGAATAAATAAGCATAGCAGATAAACGACAATGAAATTTATGCCTACAGAAAGAAATAGTTCAGATGGAAAATCTAAAGGCTGAATACCTTTTATGTATCATTTACGGAATCGTAATGCTGTAGTTTGTTAACTATCCATTGAGCACAAATGACGTAATAACCAGACCCAAGCAAACGATGAACATATGATTAGGACCGTAACTACTAAAACATTTGTCCACGTAATTTGTGTTTCGACTTACTTTGAGCAGTTTTGGAAAGCCCATTCTAGCCTTAGTCACTGGTCCACTGTAACCCAACGAGAGGCAGTTACACAGTCTTTCAATTTTCATCCCTGTTGTGACCATATCATCAAAAACAGCATCATTATCGTCGTTGCCATCATTTTCGACGTCCCAGTAACTTAACAGTCATACGGGAATGAACAGGGATGCAAGATCTAGTCAGAAAACAAACTGGAAGTTTAAGGTTTCATCTCAAACATTAAACTGAAGGTACCCCCACCTCACAGATAAATTACGGGATTGTAGATGAAAGTTAGCTGTTGTCTTGGACCTAAATCAATACTCATTCGTAGTCCAATAAATTTTGTTATGCTGATCATTCAGAAACACACAGATGCATGTGTTGACACGCAGTTATTTAGCGTTCGCAATCAGCTGACCTCAGACAGGTGGTTTTTGGAGAGGTCAACCGATAAACTTCGGTTAGCCTCTTCGTATGCTGTGTAGTTCCACACTATCGAGCATTACAGTTTTCAATGCCTAATAATTCATACTATACGCAACTGAGCTCCCCTTTTCAAATATTATATTGTACACACCACCTGTCAGAACTAGCCTCCAGTAAGGCGCATTCGTTCAACTACCATTTTATACTACTTACCTTTTTATTCATCGAACGTGAACAAAAGTAGAGCAGCTTGCACCAGTTAGTTCGTCGCACGGTCGTATTCGATGCGACTGTTTCAGAAAAGAGTGGACCAGCAACGTACTACCTTTATACTTAGATTCGCATGTACATGCCACTGATCATACACTTGCAGCTACAAGTCGGATTATCAGCAAATAACGCGACGAAGTTTCGAATTAAATACCGTGTTCACTTCTGTTGTGATCTGTCAATCTGATTGATTTTGTTTTCCTGTTTCTCTTCTTCTATCATTTCTCAATCATCAGGTCCGTTCTCCCTAGTGATGCCTTTCTGAGTCTTTTAATGTATTTGCTTTATTCCTCGGTAAGTTCGCATAAGTGTTTTGATGTGTCCTACGGCATTTGGGATTAATTACCTCCTCCTCCTATCGCATCTTGACTTACTGAGTCTGTAGCTGCCACTAACTTTCATACAACCGTATTAAACAAACATTTTAATAAAGGGTCTAGAGATTACACAGTTCGAATTATAATTTTTATGAAGGACGGCACATTTTTTACCAAACACAAGCAATTGCATCAGGCAATTTTGCAGCTTGAAAGCTTTATAATTTTACATGTTTGCAATGTCTGACTGCAGCGGCTGTTCAGAATATATCCCAAAAGTGTATTTCTTCAGTTTTTCTAATTCATTATCGTGTTACTTGTTTTACAAAGCTGTTCAACCATTCGGTAATGAGAAGACAGGCAATCGGATGTGCCATTTCTCACTGTATCACATTTAGTCGTTCTCCAGCCATTTTCACAATGATGCAGTTAAACGAATATCAGACCTTTATCGAGACCCCCTACTACTCACCAGTAATCAAATATCGCTCAACAAGTCAATGATTTCTGTGATTTCAACTTGGAGAGAAGTCCTAGTCGAGGGGTCATCGATTGGAG
>LUCH01001086.1:17377-41307 GCA_013368495.1 Paragonimus heterotremus
AACCACGAACACGCTGTTCATGAGCAGGCAGCCGTGTTTACTATTGCGCCACTGACCTCACGGGGCTATCGATTGGAGTTAACAGACAGTAACTGTGTCTCCTCTGGAGGCGATCGGGCAACCCGATCATTACTCACAAGCGAAAGTAGTTGAGCGTTCGGTCGTGCCTAATGTGAGGTCAGTGGCGCAGTGGTAAACACGGTTGTCTCATAAACTGAATGTCCGTGGTTCAAGTCCCGGCAGTGGCGATGATATGCACTACTGGCGAGCTCTAATGAGAGCGAAACTCGAGTCTAGTGCTTCTTTTCGAAATGGGCCGACTAGAAAGTCTGTGGGAATGCGACAGCTGCGATCAATTGTGGGTGATGCCCAACTTGAAATTAACTAAATCCCCTACTACTCACCTTTATCGAGATGTTTATTATTGCTGAATTTTGTTATTTCTCCAATCCATTTAACTTTAATGGGTGCGTAACTTCTTTGGTCACTCAGAACTAAGTGTCTAAAGTTTGTAGTAGAAGAGTATATAACCGTACACAATAGTTATTTTTCAAATACGTACCAGGACTTTAGCTAAAATTTTATGCAGAGGTGTTGACGAAAGCAACTCACATCCTACAATATTTTCAATGACTGCCGGAGGAAGACAGCAATTAACAAGCTAAAACGGCACAATTTCTTCATTCTGAATTGTACGTAATGTCGACTCAGAAAGTTGATTTACATGCAGTGAGATTCCGGAAGATCATCACGGAACACAGAGGTCGGCAGTTCGTCATTCAAAACGTCTACAACTCTATAATAACTTTAAATATAAAGTCAGCCGCTACATACAGAGCTTCGAACCGAAAGGGTGAGCAATGGAGGACTTTGACATGTTTTTCAAATCCAAACACTATGCCCATGTTTGTCTTTGAAAGGAAGTAAACTGTACTGTTCCCAGTTACAATCAATCAATCCGTTTATTAAATCGCTTGCTCATCTGACCAAACTGCAATAGTCAATTGAGATTTACGGATAAGCCTAAAAGGAGCAGAGTACATCTCAGTAGATTGCCAGTGGTTTCATGAGGACTGATTACAATAGAGGACAGTTACTGTGTTTACAAAAGACAAAATACCCATTAGTTTGGATCTATGGAATTTATTTACTGACTGTACAAATGGCGCCAACAATACTGCAACTTACCAAAGGTCGAACAGCCCGATTCCTGTAGGAAGCCATAGTCAGGTCAAAGCACATAACACAGATGACCTAAAAGTGAAAGTGAATTTTTCAGATTGTTCCCTCAAGAAACCACACTGATAGGAACTAAAAGAAAGACCACCGACAGCAAATGTGGAGTATGACTCACTATCAATCTGCACATTTGGAACAAATTACAAACGTGATGCAAAAATCGCCATCGTATGAAACTGTGTTATTTCCGGCTATTGTGTGTTGACGAATTTTCAATACTGTGTCACTATCGGATTGTTTTGTACGCTTTACACGCAATATTTGCAAACCCGAGCGGGTAGTTTTTGTTGTCGAATGGTGTTGTCCAAAGGTGAACAGAAATGGCAAGTTGCATAGTGAGCAACGAAAAACGATTGCCAACTCTGAACCTTGCTAACTGAAAAGCAGTTCCAAACTGTTTTTTAAACGCCACACCTGGAAACCTTTGATTCTCTTGTGTTCAGAGCTCAACTTTGGACTGAGAATAATATATTTATGCACAATTCTTCATCTAGGCGTACATTTTTATTCCGGTTTTTGATACATCAGTGTTGCTGTTGACTTTATTTCGTAGTGTCACTTTTACTGTTCTTGTGTAAGCAATCGTAAACCTCATTTAACCCTTGAAAAAACCTGTACAGCAGCCCATATAACTGAAACCTCTTGTAATTCCAAACATCACACATCCAATTTCTTCAGTTTCTTCAATCATGTACGTTTGCAGTCGAATGTCAGCAGCTTCAAAACCGTGATTTCTTAACAGGTCAAATGACGATTTTCAAGCAGCCACGCAAATAGTAACGCATATTCGACAGAAAATCACGACGTCACCAAAAATTGGGATTATTTGTGGAAGTGGTCTTGGTAGCATAGTGGACGCGGTGTCTCAACAAGAAGTGCTGGCCTACAAAGACATTCCAGGATTTTCTTTGGCTACAGGCAAGTCTCTGTCTCTATGCATAACAATCATATTTTCCTTAGTTGTTGGACATGCAGGCAATCTAGTATTTGGAACCATTTGTGATAAGCCCGTCGTAGTAATGCAAGGTCGATTCCATCAGTATGAAGGTTACAATAATCACCAGGTTTGTAACTGAGTTCCATAAAACCAAATGGCACCTTGTCTTCAGATTGCTTTACCGATACGAGTGATGCGGCTACTCGGGGTAGAAATTCTACTGATCAGCAACGCTGCAGGAGGTTTGAATCCCAAGTTGAACGTTGGAGACTTTGTTGTGATTGTGGACCACATCAGTCTGTCAGGATTGACTGGAAATAATGTGCTCTTCGGACCAAACGACGAGAGGTAAGCTAACACCTAGCTTGTAGTTTCCATCCTGTTTCATTTTGACTTGTCCTCTTGCTAGGTTTGGTCCAAGATTCCCTGCTACCTCAGATGCCTATTGCCCCATCTTGAGAAAACTCATGCACGAGGTGGTAAGAGACAAAGCGTTATCACATCGCGTTCAAAACGGCATTTATTTTCACATTAGTGGACCAACTTACGCAACTGATGCGGAGACGAAAATGATGATTATGCTCGGAGGTGATGTAGTTGGTGAGTACTGGCAATATATTTGTGAACTACTAAATTTAGTAATACTAAATGTAAGATGACTGACAACTTAAAACTTATTTCAGAGTCATCGGAAATCCATCTTGGACAGTTTCCTTCTTTTGTAAGCTTATCAGGTTAGGTTAGTCAAATTGCTGCCGAACTAATCAACCGATCGACTATTACCCGAAATGTTACCCGTGTTACCAACATTGGTTGATTTATGAATATAAATCCATCAATTCTTGATAGATATATGTATGATGTTAATCCCATACAATTGGCCAAGGTTCTAGAAGATTTCACTTCGATTTGTTTCACTCGAGCAAGTTAATGTAAATTTTAAACCCTCAGTTGTAATCCCCAAAAAAATTGCATTTACACTTTAGACAAGTAGCCGATTCGACCAGTTCGTTTATTGACAGTCTGTAATCGTAATTAAATTTTCCTAATTCTCAGTGCTGTTTGGTTAGTTTATCCCAAGTGAACTGTGCGCACTGTAAACCGGCGTGGAGTCTACCACATCGACCAGTGTGCATTGAAGTCGCCAACGGCTGCAGGGCAGGGCAAGATAATCAGACAATTTTCAGATGATGAGGGCCAGCTGTTTCGTTAGATGAGGCCCGCGGGCACTGCTTGAAAGGCTGAGTACTTTGTGGTTAAACAATTCGGTGGCGAAAGCGCCATCCGATACAACAATGTGCAGCGACCAGTGGAGTGACAGCTGTTAGAAAAGTTTGTATTTTATTTTGCAACTTAAGTTTGCTTTTGAGAAAACAATTATCTCGAAGCTCCCTTATTTACTTTTACGGTGATCTTAGACAGAAACCACAGTACTCTCTAATCTATATACATATATACGCCTGCTCAGATTTGTGGAAAGAATTTTTAAGAACTCAGACGTTGTCAAGTAGAATGCGTGCTTGAAGTCATGAATAAACGAATAAACCAGTGTGCTCAGATAGACATTACACTGAAGCCCCTGTAGTGATCAATTAATTATCAGTTCCAAATATGTTCATGGTACTTGTTCAATTCTTAGGGTCTGTAAAACAAATAAACACGAAAGATATCAGAGTAATGTTAATAACATGAACTGGAAATGAGTAGAATTTGTGATAATTTTATCGATCAACCAGAAGAGTTATCAAAACTAGAAGGTAAACAAAAGATCAACAGCGAAAATTGACTGGAGTAGGGAACAGCCAGTCTTTTTCATGTAGTCTTTTATATTGACAACTGTTTATGTACAAAATAAAATTGATAGCTTAATGTGCACCGTAGACGCAGTGGAAGAAACCAGTGCGGTTTAGTACAGATTGAGTGAAACAAAGTAGAATTTGACGTGGGTTCGGACAAATAGGGGTAATCCTACACAGCAATAACAGCATTCGGGTACTCTTTGCAGGGTCGCTTCAAGACAGCAATATACAATGCTCTCACATTAAATACTACAGTCCGCTGTATTTCCGTAGTGCTCGCTTTAACTTTTGACATGCATACCGAGGTTAGAAATAACAGTGCGTTTCACTTTCCTCAACACATGATCGATTAATACAAGCTGCAAATCAACTCGTTTCTTGACATGGTTGATATAGGTTGCCATTTTATCTGACTGCCTAGTTCACTGTTTTGTTTGTCATTACTGGGCGCTCGGTCTAAGGTTTCATCCGTCTCAATGACTGGATAATAACTCGGCCAGCTAAAGGCTCATTTTCATGCGAGGGCTGTAGTCGTGTATGGGTGTGCAGTGTTCATTTTGAAATGATCTGAATCCTTGGACTTTTATTAAATGATGCTTGTTTAACAAAGTTAGCCAAATATATCCACAGACGCACAGTTGTTCATCCATTTAGATATGATTTTTGTATGGTGAAAAAAATAACATTTAAAACCGTACTCATGGACACATCCTGAAAGATAAATATTTTATCCTTATTTGTATTTTCAGACAGCTGAGATTTTTTTCCTTGTTCACTTCCTGTTTGTTGTTTTTCGCTAACCAGAAACTAGGTCTCATGTGATTTTAATACATATATCAAAATTCATCACAGGAGTCACAATTAAGCCACCTGGGTGCACTGTCAGCTTAGTTAAATAATGAGGTTTGTTTGTTTGTAATGTTCTTTTGAAAATTTCATATAAATAGGACTGGAAATTCACTGCCAGGCTAACACCCATAAAACTCTAATGAAAAGAGAGTGAGGATGCTCGAACAAGTCAATCAAGCTGAAATAAACACGGTTCATCTACAAAGTTTGTGTCACTTAGTAAGTGATTAACTAAAACACCCAGATCAGAAAATAAATTTTATTTCGGACCATTTTGTCAATAGTTGTTCACAGACGAATTTACTTTTTTAAAACTGGATAACCACCGTTGCGAGAAAATTTACATAAAATCGTGGACATGTAAGCTTGATCTAAATTTGATTATACTTTCGAAAATCAAAGCAAACTTTTCCCGTAACAAATTTGAACAGAAAAGTCAGAAACAGTTTTCTGCATAACAGGATGAAACCTTGACGTTTTTGGATATTCTCGTGAACCAAGGTTGCTTGCTGCGGTCCGTCTACCGGAAATACATTTGGACTGGACAGTACCTGTAATTTCATAGTTTTGTACCGTTCCAGTACAAACAGGATCCGGTGAGGACTTTGTTTTATCGTGGAAGAAGAGTCTGTTCATGAGAAAAATTGGCCAAAAAGATGTCATTGTAGAAAACCACGCCAAAAGAAAATGGTTATCCATCGACGTTTGTTGCGAGATTCATGACACAAAGACCGGCTGCTGCGATGTGTTCAACAGCCCACAAACTAAATGTCTATCTCCGTTTACCATACAAAGGTGATGACATTGCCACTCTGTTGAAAACCCGTCTCACGGCGGCTATGGGACGCACGTTCTATGCAGCCCAACTGGTCCTGCTGTTCGCCACCACCCGAATCCCAACATCACCTTTGAGAACAACATTACCGCTCCACGTCAAACCTTATATCATCTATGAACTCTGGTGTGAGCGCCGGGTCACATTTATAGGCAGAAAGGAGCGGCAGTTACGTTATCGGGCCAGCGAACACATTCCAGTTTGGAATCGCGAAACGCTCCTGGATACCACAATGCCGGGCTCAATTCAGAATGTGATATGTCACAAGAAACCAAAGTCATCGCCCGCTCGACACCTGTTGATTTGTCAACCCAAAGCGAACTTGAAGAAGGCGTTCCTGATACGTTACGTGACACAAAATCGAATGCTTCTCCAGTTCGCGAAGACGGTAGGAATTAGCAAACGGAAGCCACCTCTCTGCGTACAGAAAGATTTGCTCGTCAGTATCAGACTGCTGATGAGTAGTCGGGGATTTGGTTAATTTCAAGTTGAAAATCACCTACAATTGATCGCAGCTGTCGCGTCCCCATAGACTTTCCAGATTACTCCGGTAACTGATGTGTATGGATGTGTGTGAGTGTGCATGTGCTTGCGTGGTTGTTGATTTTGTTGTTCACCTTCACTGTGCCCACTGACCATTACCATATAAATACACAGACTGCAGTATGTACCTGAAGAGATGCAGCGAAATATGTTTGAGAGATATGTTATGCAAAAAACTGTCTGACTTCTCTGTTCAGATTATACTTCTGTTTACTCATATTTTGCTAGTAAGCAGTTATACTTTCGATTTTAAAAAGATGCATCCATTTTTGCCAATCGACAGGCATGAGCACGGTTCCGGAGGTGCACGTTGCGCGACATTGTGGGATGCGAGTATTTGCCATCTCATTGGTTACTGACTTGTGTAACCCCAGTGTCAAGGCTTCGAAAGTCCTAACTCATGAGGAGGTGGTGGCAGCGGCCACAGCCAATGCAAATGATTTGAAAGTTCTTTTCATGGGCATGATACAACGGATTTAGATGAAACGCATGGATTGTACTAACATTCACTGAATTCTTTCCAGCTTTCTTCTTCCTCGCTTAAAATTTTACGAATATTTCAAAACAAATTTATCTGTGCTTTGTTGACAGTGTCCGTATAACTTTTCTAGGATATTCATCTACACTGGCAGACCTATGATAAACAGCTCCAGACATACTGTATTGTGAAATTATGCTGTGATTTAACGGCTTCAAAAAGAACAATAAAATTAAAACCGTGATTATTTAGAAAAGAATCTTTGGGTTTAGTATATAAAAACGGTCAGCTTTTAAGAAATATAACGTGTTCACCAGTAACGCTCATGGTTATACATGTATATTGCTAATAGCTTAATGTTTACTGGAGGAAGCAGCCAGTTGGCGAAAATGGAATGTTCCTTACATACAATCTGAACTAACCCAATTGACTTATGCTCTCAGTTATGCTAAGAAGAGTCAGCAGTTTATACTATCCGTAGACAACTAGTGACTGAATGTCCACAAGTGAGAAATCGACCGTTCTGCTTGTGGTGCTCTTCTTACAACCAGAGCACATTCCTAGTACCAAGACATACTGATGCACTTACACAGCTATGACGCGACGAAGGCGTAAATTTTCACCCAAACGGAGAACTTGACATCATGACTACGAAATGGCCCGCTACATATCATGAGTTCGACAGCTACTGAATGAGACAACGGGGTCCCTTCCGTTAGAATCTGAAGAAAACACCAAAGGCTTGAACTTTGGATTAACAAGATACCACAGACATTGTCACGAGATCATTTCACTGAAAAGGCAACAGATTATTACGGAGAACTGTATATTGGATAAACTGTGTAATTACTCATAATTGACAATAAAATTATTCGCGATTTTAACCTCACCTCAAAGAAGTTGATGCAACATCCGAAACGAATGATGTAACTATTTGTTTTTCTTCAAATCCTTCGGATGTTTTGAAGCCGACCGACATGTTTACTGGACTGGAATATAGCAAAGAGTTTAGTGAATGATTCATCCTACAAATGCTCTAGCCGATTAGTTACCTTCACACGCCCATCGACTTGTTTAACGTGTCACAAGTATTTAACTATTTCCTATTAGTTTTTGGGGTTCGAATCTGCCACAGTCAATGTCGAGGCGTTTATTGTTACATGCTTATCGACCACTGAATATTTGGTTGGAGTTTTCTATCTGAAAAAAGACAATGGTTTACTGATAGATTTGTTGAAAGTTTGTCATCAAACCCACATGTGTGTTACACATTCAGGGGTAAATGTCGATGTCGATAATAGAATAAACTAGCTTCAGTTAATCGATGCATTCTAGTAAAATGGAACGAGAAGTTGCCATTTTATCTTACAAAGTTATAATAGATAAATTGCAGTAGGCGACTTTATACTGTGACAATCGGAGTTACTCGTTAGAGGAAGTATTCTTTACAAACTGGATAAGTGTAATAGATGATGACGGCAATTACATTTAGATTGCCAACTTCTTTCAACAAATGAAACAGAAATTCCAGTTTAATTCCTTGTGGGACTAGTTAGTAGTGCACATCATTCTGACAGCCGACATTTTTGTTACTTCATTCTCATGAGGCGGATGTGTCACCCACTGCTCTATTGACTTAATCTTAAGCAAGATCAGAGTTTCATAGATTGGCACTGAACACCGTGGGTTTGTCAGCAGTATTCAGGCTGTCCAGGCTGTTCAAAAGTAAACTGAGTAAATGTTATGTAAACTCCAACGGATGACCTACTAATTGGAAGTGCTCACCAAGGTAAAATCTTAGAACTCATCAAGTATGCTGAACAATGGTTACTGATAAGATGTACTGGTTGTCACGTATTTGATCGCAGATTTTACATTCTCATATTCTTATAAGGTAGTCCATAGGAGGGGGCTGCTAGATATGCGTTCGGCCATTGCGTGTATTCAAACAAGGTTGAGCATTACCCACAGGTAAGAATGTGTAATGTGAATCAGTAGCGTAGCGGTCAAAACGATTACCTCGGTAAAACGTAAGCCCGGGTTAATAATCTGCTAGGAATAGGAATAATTTTGGGGTCTTTTGTTGGTTGGCAGTGCATACCCGATCCAGTTTTATGGGTTAAGAGTGCGGAACACCCCAGAGTTAAGTGTGATTGACATACTAATTCTGGATGATGTTGAACCCTACGTTTCCCAAAGGAACTGCTACAGTTAATCACCAAGCAGAGTTCGTCACTAATCTCAACCACGATTGTGTCGACGATATCCGTGAGTCCATGAATACGAAAGAAATTGCAACATCTGTATTTTACTCAACAAACCAACTAATTGTCCATATTGCTTTCATCGTAATCCACGAGCCGCCTGTCTGTTTAGATGTATTTACGCACCGTAGCATTAGCAATTAGAGGTTACTGTTCGTCAGGCGAATACATACTGACTAGACGGAACGTTTATGGTTTCGTACCTATTCAGTACATGCACTGGCTGATGCGAGCTCAATCCTGCCTTGCTTGACGCATCTGCTGGGAGGAACTCCTGGCTAATCAGGCCGTCTCACTGAAAACAGCTTTGAGTGAAAATAATTGGCTATCGATATTGAAGTCCAGTTTAAAGAAGTCGAAGAATGATGGATTCTCATTACTTGTCTTGTACGGGTGACGAAGTCCTCACTTTGCTACAAACTCCTCCCATAGCGGTTATACTGTATACATTCTAGGTAGCACAAGTTGTCCGTTATCACACTAATTTCAACAGCAATTTTTGAACCAACACTACTATTCAGTATCAACCCATTATTCATCTATGAATTTTCATGTCTTAAGCCTTTAACTAAACCGGGTTGGGCGACAATCAGATAATCGAATCTCAAGCTATTATCTAGTTTAGGTTCGTGGAACAGTCATAAAATTCACATTGTCTCAGCCCCGGACAGAATGGCCTAACACGCTTCAAAGTAGCAAAATGCGCGATCGCTTGACAGTTATTAACACATCGACCTCAGCTAGACTTAGGGACAATTTTGGTTACAGTGAACAACAAAACGTTCAATGCTGGTAGACTTTGCGGTAGCAGCAGCATTGAGACGGGGAAAATTGTTCAACAGTACCAGTTACCCTAGTAACCAATGTGCACTGTTACGTGGATGTTTTGACGCTGCTTTGTTTTTCCGTTATATATATGCTTGAAAATTACGATACGTAGCTGACTGAGTTGGTGAGCTATCTGTATCCGAGAGATTTACCTAAAAATGACCAATACAACCCAGTTCGGAAGGAATGATTGGTTTATCCGCAGTTAGCCGGCACAAATTGCACACGCAGATTACCAGGTAAGGGACGACCAGTTATGATACTACATTTAAGCGTTGCAACCAAACTAACATTCTCGGACATCAGGCGGTCTAAACGGAGGTTACAGGATTTCAACACGCAATGGAATAACTCACAGTGGGTATCACAAAATGGTAAACAGGAAATGCAACGTGATTAATCTAGCTGTTAATTCGAGTTTGACGGGGTTAACTCTGAAATGAATCATTGTTGAAGTCCCTAGAATGGTTCAATGAACAAACGTATGAAATTAGAAAAATTCTAGGAGCTAGTATAAGTACTGAGAGATAAGTAAAGCTAGCTACGATTGAGCAATATCCATCCGATGAACTAAGCAAAATGATCTGACCGGATTAATAACCATTGGTTGACAAATAATAACCAGTTATAACCAATCGGTGTGAAACGACCGAACTGTTTCATGTACCCAAAGCATTAGGGATGAGCCAACCAATTTACATGTCAACTGGTGACCCTAATTCACCGTTCAAAAGTCCAAAGAAATTATGTTTAACCATATGCACACCGACAGTGTTATCCAAATGTGAATGAGATGTTTGCAATACGAATACCAGCCTTGTCTCTTTGCCGAATACCACAACATATACATTTACTTTCGATCACTATTTTTAAGAATGACATCGTAAGAGAAATGGATCAAAATGCTCTGCTTTCTAAAAAAGGCAGTAAGCAATGCAGGTTGGATGCGCTGAAGCAAATATTCGGATACAGATCAATCAACAATCTGGATTAGATTGATTTGGTTATACTTGTTATGCATAGTGCCCAGGGAACAAAGCCTCAGCATTGTTGAAATGACCGCGGTGGGTTTTTTAACCTTTTTTAAGCTTACAAAAATATCTAACTTTATTGATTTCAAAGTTTTTAAGGTTCAATGAATACAGTTCAATAATATTCGCTGACCGCACGTAGATTCTGCTACTGCTTCGGTGCAGTAAGGTGAACTAATAATCGAACAAATAAAGATTTTTTTATCTGAAGACTTCCATTAACGACAACTCCATAAGTTTCTTTTCCGGAGACGACTATAACAATTGTCTAAAATATTTCTATTACTGTTGGTACGTATGACGGAGTTGCACAAACTAAATTTGCGAAAGTGTGTTGGTCAAATGCTTATTTTGTCACGAGTTTCAAGTGCCATACAGTGGTTTCACCAACACACAGTTCGAATGTTTGTGTGCAAACAAATAAGATGTTTCTGATCTTAAATGACTTTTAGTTACTTCATGTCAGAATTGGCATTTCAAAACACATTTTGCCAACCTACTCAGAGTGTAAATATGATAAAACGTGAGTCTTAACTTATGAGTGGAAAAACTACTAGTGTACCGCGAATCAACCACCGTAATCAAGCAAGCTTATTCCACAGTTCTCATTAACATCCGTGAGTATAATCGAACTTAACTGGCTAGTATCGCGTGTACATGGCACTGGTGTACTAAATCACGTTGGAAAGCAGAAAGTAACTCGGATGGATTTATTTTACCGATGAAATATGGCTGGATATCAATTAAATGTATCCAAGGAATTGCAACGATTAATGACCGTCACAGGACGCGTTTAATCTGTAAATTCTCTGACCAAAGTTGGTTTGGACCAAAATACCAATTTGGTCTTCAGTGAAATTTGTTCAAATACTTGAGAACCAGATGCATTACCTGCAAGGTTTCACAAGTCTAACCTGTGGGATTAGTACAGAATGACCACTGTCCTCGTTTATACAGCTGGCCACAGTTTCTGAAATATCACTCACATTTTTATGAAGAGCACCTGTTAGTCTTTAGGTCAAGCATGTTTCATCCTTATGCAATGTTGTAATCACCTAAAATGATCGTATATTGTGACCCTTTGGCTTTTGTCCTGGTGAAAAGCAGTGCACAACTCATTACATTCGGGGTTACTTTTATTGGAAAAGAACAACCGTGTCATCGAACAGTACGGAATGTGATATAACTTCACGGTACAATCCATATTGTGGCAATCAAACATTCTTACGGTGAGGCTACAGAACACGAACTACCAAAACGGACAAAGGCGTAATCGTCCTATCACCAGTATTCATGAAATCCCACCTAATCAAACGTAGACGAAGACAGTTTCAGGAGTGGGCTGGCATTTATGACAAGTAGATGAGACCAACAAAGTCACTAGTAAGGGCATGGGCTGATTGCTTGCAAGTAGATACACAGAGTGTGTCACAGAAGTTTACGCCAAAAGTTGGGAACACGTCATTTTTGGGTTCCAGATAGAATCAGTAGGTGTCTTAATGACCGTTTTGCTAACTAACTACAGATCTTTGAGAACATTTAATTTCCGATTTCACCGTTACCATTGTCGTCCATGACACAAAATACATTTGTATAAAACAGATTCGGTAGTAACATGGTAACACGATAACCTATCACGAAGAAAAACGGTTTTCGGGTCACGAAAAACTTGAAGTAAAAGTCGCACAGTTCTAAAGGAGAACGCCGGTGACTTTGAATGAACCTGAGATTAAGCATCTAATTGGTTCAAATTACTACGGTACGTGAAGGTTGGTTTCAGTTGATGAGGACAGAAAGTGGAACGACGGGAAAATGCAGTATACACGGAATCTCCCGCATAATTTTGAGTGTAAAATGAAGTATCCCTCCATCCCCGAGCAATCCAGTAGACTTAAATTTTATTTATTGATTAATTATGTTTACAGCTGCTGCCAAACAATATTATTTCACCAAAACACTCGTACACGTTAAAGTTAAGAATACAATCATGTGGATTTTACGATGGCATTTCTCTTAGCTCACTTTCACGGAGAGTGGAAATGGTTAGCTGTTGCGTAGGGCTTACCTTTGGTTTGGTTACGGCTGCTTACCATAAACTTTGTAACTGTAGACAATCTTGTGAACGATGAGTCGTATGTGGGGATTAAACCTCCTACTAAACTTCTTTCCAAATGATGTAAACAAAGTGACCTTGCTATCTTTTCCAAAGGTTGTTAGCGGTGATGTATCCCTTAGACAACAGTGAAATCTTGTGTTGCGCCATCGACTAATCGTCAGTCAAGCTCGTTGCGTGAATTGGATGAAATACCAAACTTTTTGGCTTTATCCGTTTATGAGATGCTTTACAGCAACAATTCAATCGGAGGCTGGGCAACTTTTGAATGGTCACAGAGCTTGTTCACTTAAACTCGTGTAATCCGTGCCAACAGCTTCACGTCGGACAAAACAAAAAACCATTCCCATTTTCATCCACTGCTAACTGTCAAAAATTATTAAGTGGAGTAGTCAAAGTGCAAAAACGGGATCGACTCCTTCCACCTGTAAATTTCTTCATGAAGTAAACAAACGTTCAGAATTATGGGGGCCTGCTAGTTTTTGCACGTTCCCAAAATGTTCAAAATTTTGCCGGAAAAAAAACAAGTGACAAGAAATTATTTTGTATTTTTTTACTACTTATAAGTAACGGATGCCAACAAATACAATGTCGGTAGCCGGACAACCGGTTTATACTGGTGAACAGTAAAAGAAAACATTGTATTCGAAGCAATCCTCCTTCGTACGCTGATAACGTTCTATTCGGATAATTTACTGCTTGCCACTTTCACGTAAAACCACTTTGTTCACCAACGCATTGAACACTACCTATCAGAATCTGGTGACTAAAACTAAGAAACGGTAAACATCATTTAGACATAACTTTTCGCAAGTCAACGAACAGTTATCCGATCGTTCACGCGCAAGCCTTCCATATATGGTTATGGACAATAGTATACTTGATATCCACTTCATAGTAACGCTGCGAGCTGAAAGAAGTTTGCCAAGTATTAGTATATTCATTAGTTAATAGACGTGAACTCTACTGATATTGGCTAAACGGTTCTCACAGTTAAACACAGATTTCACATCAAAACATACGTCCAAATTTAACGGTTTTAGTACAAAAGCGTTTCATTGGAACCGTTAACAAACTTTGCAGGAATTCATGAAAAATTAGGCAAAATTTATAAATGAACAAGAAGAAGTTACCTGAATTATTCACTCGACAAGTAGTTGTCGAACGTTATAGTTGTTGACAACAAACTTGAATTTGGTGCGTCACATAGCGTTCAAACATTTGAGGCACCGTGATGAACTGAGCTTCTTATGTTTTGTTTATCACAAGGTGACTGTTTCGAACACTACTTTTGAGGGCATTTATCTCTCGTGATTTTATGAATGCCACGAAAATACTATACTTCCCAAAACTAATACGTAGATGTCGCAAAATATAGTGACTAAATGGTGAATAAGTTGTTACATTTTCTGGATCGATTGCATGTTTTTATGAGCATATACAATACTGTGCCGAATGTAAAGATATCTGATGTGTTTTTGTCAAAATTCATTCGCATACTCTATCTTTATGATGATCGTTGTCAACTTCGACGGCGAGAATTCCATCATCTAACCATCTTGAAGTTTAAGAGTACTAGTTGAAAATTGACATTTTCAGCGGCGGGAGAAACCATCAACAGTACACAAATCAGGAATATAACCATAGAGCTTTGTATGTTTTGCCGGACCAAATCTCGGTGGATCATATGAGAAGAATGTGAGATACGAGGAATATAATAATGTCAGAAATTCTACCACCTGTGAACGCTCAAGTAGTGAACTTTTGGAACAAACACACGTTGTTTTCAGCCTTAATGAGGTTAAATTTTGTAGTTATTCATACCGTCTGTCATAATTTGGAATTGTTTATTGTGCGTAGAATTGTGGGATAATTGATGGATTGGTAGTAAATGATGCTAAGGTAGGATTTCCATTTGACCGTTGCAAACTGCCTATTGTTAATTAACTGATTAGCTTAACCTAATTACGTAGTATCCACAATTGACTGAAAACTGTTCACTACCAGCAACTGTAATTCCTTGAGAAAATTCGAAGTGATCAATCCCTGGATGACAGAAAAAATCGACGATGTTGGATAATTCTAATCTATTCAAGGGGTTAGCCCTGTTGACTTAATGGGCAAACGAGACGATATAACAATGAAAAACAATATGGCAACAGGAAGCTTGCATCTGTTTGGAGACCGTTTCACTATGCTTTTCATGATGTGCTCCTTTTAATTTTAATGTCATTAGTGGTCACTGCGTTTTGTGCATTATGTCCCAGGGTTACGCGCTGACTTCATTGATAAATATTCAGTTCCTCTGGTTGTCTCATTACCCCTGACAGCGTGGTTAACTGATCGATGAATCTTCTAATCTCTTCAATGTTTTTTGTCTAAATAGCTTGAACACGGAACAAATTGACAGGTTACATCCAGGATATACAGTGATATCAACCTGTTGCATTTCAATGGGCTACAGTTATCTCGATAGCACAATCACTAACTGGTATCAATCATCAAACAACAGCCTTTTGCTTGAGATGTAACAAAGTGACATAATTTATGTTGATTAGTGCAGAAAAGCTGAGATATTAACAGTAACATCGTGGAAGAACTTAACTGCCTGAATTTTGACAAGGCCAGCTGGTTAACTTAGGTTGTACTCCAGACTCTGAGAGACGACATGATCGTGAAGAGAGCCAGGTCTGCTTTCGGGAAAAAACGAGATTGAAACACAAACTCTGGTCCCTGGTCACATCTTCAGGGTAACTCCTGCAGACGTTGAAGTTCTAAATAAAATGGATTCATCAGAGAACTGGTTCTTCTTGGAGGACTCACTGAAGAAATATTATTCTAGGAATCAATAAAATGTGGGAAATAAAATGAAATTCCGAGGCACTCAACTTTATTGTTAAAACCAATGTTCAACTTAAAAGGTGTTTAAACATGGGCCTATTATTTAGCACAGATGTTTACATGGTAAACAAGATTGCAAACCTTGCCTGGAAATCATAATTGTTACTGCATTAAAACGGTGTGTGTTTGTGTGTGTGTGTGTACCCTGTGATGTTTATTTTCGTGTGTCAATGGAAATCAGCCAAATTCTGTCGCAGCTTCAATCGACCATCATTTCGAAAGTTAAACTACACGAATGTACTGGTAGCAATTAACGAGCACGAGTTAGTGTGAACTTTCCAAGACGGAACCTTTATGTGGGCTGATTAACTCAGTAGGTTACTTCATTTGTTGACCTCAGGGCTTAAAACAAGAGGAGAAACAAGATTTTGGACAAGTCACATTACCTGCAGCTAATATGCATTGAATGCAACGTTTGGAATCAGATGGGTGACTGTTGGAAACCCCGTCGTGGTACAAGCCAGCAATTCTAGAACTGGGTTCGCGGCGTGTGGCTTGATTGTGTGTTACTGAACTGTGACGTTTATGGATGCTGGCTGAGTATTTGTTTTATCCAAACGTGTTACATTGAGTTCCGTTGTGGTCTACCGTAGACCATTAATGACTTGTGGAATACTTCTCAAAATAGTCGAAAGAATTTATTTCACAGTTACTGAAGCTGGCATGCAACACCACCTATCACAATCGGCATCTGTCTTCGTTGGAAACAACAGGTCCAGTGAACAAGAAGGTCATCTGACCGCATTAGTTTGGTACTGATAAAAATGAGACGCTCGGTTTATCGTCTGAATCTATAAAGTTCTTCAGTTTTTTGATGGTTTTACCAGACAAACAGTGATTCATAAAATGTAAAACTACAGTTTACAGTTCTAAAACTGATGCATTTTTCTTCCGACTCAATACATCTTTACGATAGAAAAATGACAATGAAACATTCTTAGTTAGAATATTTTCAACTTATGTTCGCAGAGAGTAGAGATTCAAAAGGATTCCGATATATAACGACTATACTGAAGATGTAATTATCATGGTAGAAGGCAGGAGGCTAAGAGCAAAGAGGAGTCAAATTCAGTCAGCCACTCCTGGTTGTGTTCGTTCAGACTGTTATGTATGATGACTAACACCATCTAATAACAAGAATGAACCGCTTCATCGGCTCAATTTTCTCCAAGCAATAAGCAGGAGCAATCTGCGACTTCAGAGAATATAGGTTGTACTTATCACATCACTTTTAATGATAACTTAGTCGCCATTTTATACCCTATACTTTTCGTGAGGCTAGTTATGTGAATGCTTGCAAATGGAATTGAAGAATTAGATGTTATACCCACCCTTCATTTTAACCTTGTATCATTATTGCAGTGTATGTGACTACGAAAGTATACCAATATTATTGTTGTTGACAACAACGGTGCTTTGTGAACAAATATCCCGTTGAACAGGAACTCTACTCTGGAGCATAACGGTTGTTTGACCAACTTCCAGGAAGCAGTTCGTTCGCTATATCTGCCTTTGGAGTCAATTACATTGACATACTAGTCTATCATGACGATCGCTTCTGCTGATATCAAGGAAAGTATTCATTGAATAGACGGATATAAAACCAAACATAGCCCACTCAGTTTGTTTCCATTTGTACTGTCAAATAGCATTGTATTTGAAACATGGAAACTCTGAAGTGTGGTAACAATGGCTTATCACACTTACTGCACAAAATAGCGTAGATTTCCACAATCAACAAAAACTGTCAAGTTTTGATGAAGTGCAAAAAAATAAAATTTAACCATGTGAAATTATTCCGTGGAGCTTATTTCTTAACTATTGTCCAATGATTAATTTGGATTAAGAACTGAGAAGTTTATTTCAACAGAACTTCAGTTTGTCCTGCGGTTCCGTATCACGTGTGCTACCAAACAGCAAAGTTTACCTCGGACCAAAATGTTTACTTGGTTGGCTATTATACTTCCTATCAGACAATTGATACATAAAGCCACGCTTCGTATCATGTTTGAACTAGCGGTCATAAACAAGTTGAAGAAAATATCAAAGCCTTAGTCAAATGGTTGTTGTTAGTTGAGATCCCGAAAACAACTTTTCATTGTTTAGGCTGCGTTCCTCCAGTTCACGGAATTGTTGTTTCTCAAGTAAAATTGCGTTCCTTAGTCTGGTTGCAAGTAAGTGCGTGATTAAACAATAGGAAAATGAAAACAAGACGAGGGGAAACTACTGTCTTCATTAGACTGTTGCACAACAGACAGTACTAATTTTGAAGACAATAGGCTTGTTTTTACATGTTACTGTTCATCTAGGTTGAAGTTTGTGTTTATAAACTACACAGATACTTTTATTGTGAATAGATGAAATCCATCTCAGGGTACGAATCTATGGATGTATATGTGCAGAGTGATTATTCATTCAAAGGTTCCGTCTTTCGAATATACAATTCTCACCAATATCTGTAAGCATCCGTAAGCATCGCTTCCGAATTATCCTACTAATTGCGGTGTCCCACACTTGAAACCCATCCGTTTATCAACTGACTACGTGAAATGGATGCCGTTTCAATTAGTAGCCCCTACATTCCATTGTCATTTGTGTTAAAGGTTTTTATTAATGCATACTCCAGCAATAAAACGGTTTTGTGTTAAAAACTACGCTTTTCTCAGTAAAAAGTCAATCGTTTTATAATACGCTCATTCTTTATCCTCCGATAACGTGCATTCATTTTTAGTGTTCTACTACACCCTGATAATGTTTCATTCCGAGCCTACTTGCATATCACGCCCATCCGAGTCATTTGCTCTATGATCACCTTTCAAACATGACTAAGAGATAAGATAACTGCAATGAACACATAATCTTGTTTATTAACTAAACGATTATGCGTGGCCAACATAATCCATTTCGGCTTAAATGACAAGTTGGCAGTACAAAAACATTTACTAATAAGACTGACTAGCATTATTGGTGGATGCCGAATTATTGTACACGAAAGAACATGTTGGTCATGGCTAGTTTAAAACACCACCGTTATTGCATTAAAGATTGCCCCACACAAAGACCGGAACGGATAGGAGATTGTCATGCAATCCTCAAGAATACAGTTAATACTGTTCAGTCGTCCGAAAAGTTTTGAGGAACTTCCCTGGAAAATTCATTTCGTACAAAATGAGTATTTACCTGTTAGAATTGATTGAAAAGTTTTTCATTAAAATTAACCATACGAATTGTATGATGGAGATTCGTCCACACAATTCAGATCTATAATCTATCCTATGTACCGGCTCACTCACAACAACAAGAATGGTTCTCATAAGGTGTTATTCCGTATATTTTTCTTGGACACCGTTGATGAAAATGATTGGAGTAATGTTTTACCTACTATCAGTACTAACATTCCATTATTCCAGAAGCTAACACTTTGTTCTCTCAACAATCCCTAAGCATCAAATATTTCAATTCCATTTCTGAAAAATTGATATATGACCGAATTCATTTGTGCAAGTACCAGTCCAGCTTTTCCATTTCTAGAAGACACATCGAGTGTGCAATCATTTACTTCGGTTGTGTTGATCATGTCAAACAGCAGTGCTGAGCTATGCAACTCACCTGTAATCCAGAAATTACACACAGCAATCAGGATGAGCGGATTACCTGTTGCTTCTATATCGAGGTTCAATACTGTTTTATGTCTTCACAAAAAGTGTTTTTTCTGAAGTGGCCGCCCATACAAAGGAGGTCTGCTACTAGCCTTTATGTTACACATGGGCAAGTTTTTCACACAAAGGTCAATCTCTTCAAAGCGTTGTCCGGTGCTTAGCGTGTAATATTTAAATTGAATCAGTAGTTGAAATGGCGACTGAAATTACCGAGACACTGACGCTCATGACCAGTCTGTTTAGACTCCCAGTGTTTAATCAGAAATAACCATAAGCCTCATAACGAGCAAAATGTACGGGAGCGCAATCGTCTTGTAACCAGCAGGCATTCCTCATTACATGTAAATCTTAACCTTAGCTGTTCACGGATTTCCTTATCATTGTGAATGATATAAGAATATGATTGAGCTCTGTCAATGTCCTATGTGAACATAAGTTACCTGAACGAGAAATTGTGCTGAAGAAGAGAGGTAACGTTGTATATCACAACGTCTTAGCGTTGTGTGGCTTAGAAAGATTTGACAAGATATGAACTGACAAAAGCAGGAATATTGAAGATGTAACAAAACTAATCAGTAATGCCTCCAGAAAACATATTAATGTCAGTATAACTGCTAAACCTTCAAATTAGATGACTTTTACACACCAGCTTTCAATGAAGCTGGACGATCATTCATTATAACATCTAGCTACGCATTTGTGGATCATAGTTATCTACCATCTGTGGTCTACAAGCTACCTTCCTCTAAAAACATTTAAGTTAAAAACGATTATACTGGGAAATTTCATCCACGTAGATGTATTCATAATTTGTTCCATCTGTATTACCTTATTAACTGAACTTGCTGCCTGATGAAGTACAAACATTTGGTAGAATGAACAGAACGGACATTCAAGTTGAAGGTCAAGTCCATTCTTTTTGTTCATTGTCGCCTTGGTGACCACTTGATTCTGTGACACGCCTCCCATTGTTTCGTCGATTGGTGATGTACTGGCCTTATGATGTTAGTGACCAAATGCAATCAAACACTTTCTACTTGTAGTTGAATAGAAGCATGTTGGGAAGTAAAAAAAACATTGTTGAGTTTGAATAACAAAATCAAACAGCAATCTTGACATTGTTTAATAGACGTATCTACCTGGCGAAAATAGTTTGTATATCTACCTACCAGGCTCGCTAGCAGACCGTTTGTAAAAATGTGTTTTCAGTAATACCCTGGCCAAAATGAACTTAAGTATCATCATTTTCCACGTCTATGCTGGTTAGGGGTTGTTAACTGAATACAACAGCCAAAAAGTTAACACATAAACGAAATGAAAAAAGATAAGGCCATGAATTTCTAGTAAAACGTCTCTAGTTCAAGAAGGAACTTAATGAGGTACAATCGTGGATGGAACTGTGGATTGAGACAATGATTTCAGGTAGGCCTAACTCTCAGGTCAATAGTCGTGGTAATTAGCGTATGTGGTGATTACATTGCACACTGTTCGTGTTTCCGGACCTATGTCAGATGCAACTGGGTCATAATCACCATTTACGCCACTTACGTTACCAGCAGTGAATAGCATGAATACGCAATACGGTTTTCCATGTTTGTGTTAACGGCCTAATAGGTACATCTGAGTTTAATTCTTTCTGGAAGGTCATCAGGCCGTCGAAATGGATCGAGTCACAGACTGAAGCCGAAAGACGTCGAATCCTGTTGAAAATGTGTTTTAGCTTGCATATGCTGACAACTGCTACAGAATGTTGATTGTCTGTCATTTGCTAGTCCTGTGGTGCATTCCATTGATTTCTCTCTGATTACCCAAGCTGAGACACCGGCTTCCTCTTACACCGGAAGAAAGTCTACTGGACCCATGTGTGTCGAATTTGTTTGCTATTTGAATCGACAAATTCAAAGTGAACTTAATGAGTAGATTCTAGGCTAAAAGGAGTTAGTCGTGATTTGATCGGTTCTAATATCTCCACTAGCCATTTTGCTAAAGCATGATACGGCGAATTGTACATGTCTAAGATCGGTCGTAATGGCACTCTGTCATTATGAACTTTGGCAAGTCCGTACAAACTTGGAATGACCGTTCCCGTAGGTCTAATACGCTGGAAAGTTGAAGCATCGATAACGTCTGCTTGTTTCATTTGACGGAGTAACTTGGATAGGATTTTCTCTATTGCTGTCGTTCTATCTTTACCTTTTTCCGTTTTCTGAAACTTTGAGCTATCCGATAGGATCGACGACATTTTGATAAGGAAATCAGTTTTGTCAAGTAAAACTATTCCCGCTCCTTTGTCAGGCTTCATGATTAAAATATTCTGGTTGGATTGCAACTCTCTTATCGCGTCTAAGTCTTCACGCTTCAATAAGCTGCACCTTGGTACCTTGCTATTCAGGTAAGTATAGCAAGCGTTCACGAGAGTAGATTTACAGCGTTCAACATTATATTCTGATGAATTGACGAGTCCGTTTAGTTGCGCATGTAAATTTTCGAACTGAACTTCCGTGTCTGGGTGGTGACATTTAGAAGCTGAGCCAGAGGCCATGCCATTTCAGTCAAGTAACCCTGGTTCTGTACTACTTATATGCACTGTTTTAATATTCAACAACAAGTTTGTGAATTTCAAACTAGATATTAGTTTTGTGATCATTACACGTTGTGAGAACATACCATTAAGTAAATCCACCAAGATCCTCATGTCGAACGAGACTTTTTACTGTGAACGGAAGCAATTCTTGGTTTGCTCTTCGAAGTTTTCGTAATCAAGAAGGAACCAAGTCTATTGATTCACATTAGAAGAAGCGATGGAAGCGATCTACTGACGTAACTTAATATTAATTTCAACTGTTTACAGACTGGTGGCCGATTCAATAGATAAGAGTTTTTCAAAATTCTTAGCGTTGGTGCACACCAAACCTAAAGGAGGTTAGTTATAGAAGGATCCATTAAGGTTGCCTAATTCAGATTATCAGAAAGGTGGAGTGAATGTTAGACAGTATCACCAGTGAAGATATCTGACTGTTGAACTTGGGTACATCTTTTCGCTCAAGCCTAAAATGAGACGGTTTTACTAAAAGTTAAAAAGACTAGGAAAACAAAATAACTTCCTCCCTGTATCTGGTGAATCGATTACGTAAAACTTTCAGTAATATACATTTAAGGCAGTAGGGGAAAACAGTTCAACGAACTAAGTTCACATGAGTGCAGTCAGAGTGGGTAAACTGTTTCACACCGGAACAACACACTTGGCTGTGTCAAAGCCTTTTGCGAACAGAGTGCCGGTGGGCGACACCTCATTAGCAGTGCCTCCGAAAATGATATCACGGAGTTACGGTTACAGAAAAGAACTGCAAATAAAACAACAGCGTCAGTCACATGATTTGTTGCTATGAAGCATTTAGTGATCGAAGACGCCGGATTTCCCTTCGGGCGCTGGTAACCTGACAGGCGTTGAGTCATCGTCTGCACTAGCCACTTGGGATGTGCTTGAAAATTCTCTGTCAATCCGCTCTGCCAGTGCATGTCACCGCAAATGCAGGTGGACTGCTTTATAAGAAGGCAAGCAGTCTTACGAAGCAGACTAATCAGGGAAGTGAAGAATAGTTTTACAGATGAGAAATAACAAAAATAATTCCGTCGCAGAATAAGTACGATCACTACCAGATTACAACTTTCGTCCTGCATTGGTACTATTGTGGTTTTTCGTGTAAGGAAGGTTGGCAGAATACTCATTCTTTGGCACTGATTGTGGTCCAGAGTTAACCACTCGTTCCTTCCAAAACATTTGGTTTGATAGACATTAGTAAATCAAATAATCCTTGGGAGCTCCTATTCAGACTTTAGACCGTTGATTGTGCACAATTTCCCTGCTTGATGAATAACAGTCCACACCAAAAAACGTTTGTGAGCCACTGGTGCAAATGAAGTACATTGTAAGTAATGCCCATTCCATCTAGCTTTCTGATAAACAGACCGGCTAAGTGTACTGCCAATGGGTCTGAAAATGGGAATATCTAAGAATGGTAGTGAATCATCTAACTCTCGTTCATGTGTGACACGGAGATTTCGATGAGTGGAACTAAAATGATGCAAAAGGATTATGAAATGAACAAGGTCAGTGAATAGTAAAATGTCATTGACATACAGTTCATGAAGCTAAAAACAGTCAGTATAATCCGATAGTCCACCTTCGGCCATTCCAATGAAGATATCGGTCAATCTTGGGTCCAACGAACTGCCTATTGCCACACCATCAACTTGCTTATGAGCATATCCATCGAACTCAAACCGTATATTTTCCGTACACATAAGAATCGATTCTTTAAAATATTCGGCAAGCACAGATGGAGAAATATGATAAGCCGACAAAATTACGAACTGATTCCTGTAATGGAACGATTGTGTTTTATAAGTCAATGTCGACTGAGTATTTCCTTTTTGGGGAACTCTCTAAAATA
>LUCH01001086.1:44819-122116 GCA_013368495.1 Paragonimus heterotremus
ATTGAGATTAGGATGTTTCGTGTTCGCATCAAAAAGTAGGCCATCTAGATCCACAGTTTTGTCAACTACACAGGTGATATCGTCCATGTATCCCTTGTAGAAAGTGTTGTCCTCAATAATCCCACGAAGAGTCACTATTTTTAACAATGTCATAAAGATATCTGCCAACAGTGGGCCTAACGTTGACAACAACGCAACACTGTCCTTCTGACGGTACCATATTTATCAATCTCAAACTGTAAACTCTGCGTGCAACTTACCATTAACTGCTTGAGTGTGCATTCGGATAAGCTGACATTTAAACTTTCGGGATGAATATACCCACACATTTAACCAACGATACTCTCAGCTGACCTTAGTGTAAAACAAAATTCACAACAGTTTTGTCCCAATGACAGCAGTAATCATGTTGACGTTGAATACTTGAGCAAATACTGTACAGCACAACAATCAAGAATAGCGTGTTGCCAGTTTGGAAAATGTGCATACCACTTTCTCCAGGTCATCCGCTCATGCTGCTGTTAAGCTGATTACTCCACACGTGAAACCGAGCTAATCATATCAACAATGTTTGGAACTTGTTATCAGAAATATGTGGAAAAGAACGTGTTGGTCAGTGAAAGTCGATGCATCCTGGTTACACACAACTCAATTAAGAGTTTTATGTAGCGTTTTACCAATCTGTATTGTATGTTTCACCAATAGCTAAAAAAATTATAAAACCTTTTTTAGTTCGAAAGAAACTCAGCGTTATAGAAGGAAAGGATCTTTCGGTTTAATAGCTGAGTTGATTTCTTGAGACAAGTTACATATGTTTATTGTGTAATTTTGAGGTCAAATATGCAGCTTACAAAACTACCATGCAAGCGAAACGTGTTAAGTATCGCTCTATATCCCAATTTCTGACAAGTGGTAAGTTTTGTTTTCCCAAGTGTTAGAATATATATTCGCTTAAGGAGTGCAAAATATCTTTCCAAGCTCAACGTCTACACGACACTTCATAAGCAGTCACATTCTGATGTTGACATAGAAAGATAGATTTAACGAGGCCCAAACTCGGTGAACCCTAGTGAACCGGTGTAAACAAATTTTCATCATATCATAAATGATCAGTAAGATTTTCAATACAACACAGAAGTGGAATTTCAAATGATATTCAAAAAGCTGTATGTTTAACGGAATTACAGCATACATTTATAAAACCTGCGGTGGTTTCACATAAAATCACTGATACTCTTTAGTTTTACACATATTAAACAATAATTTATTCATAGCATCGGGTTTGTAAAAGGTCCTATAGAATTTTATTAAAACCCACGGGCTGATCACTAAGTGCCGTACAGTCAGCTTGTGTTACTCGGTAGAATGTTAGATAGCACAGTGACAAAATATTTGACTTGAAGACGGTATTTACTTTTATATGGGTTGTTAACCTCATCTACCTTGTAGACACAGCTGTTTGCGTACAAATGTGGCGTTTCAAGTTGAACACCACAGAGTTTATCAGTCTTTGCATTAAGATCAGCTTTCCGACTGATCTATCTCGAAAATAAATATCATACTAGAGTAAAAGATTTTCTGGAGCTCATCAGCAGTGCACAACCTAACCAGGGCGGTGATTAGAAATCCGGCCACTCTTTCATGCGGCAACCATGTTGACCACTACGCTATTGACCTCAAATTAGGCACAGCTGAATCATCAAATGGAAGCGCTCAGGCACATTTGCTTGTAAGTAGTGATCAGCTTGCTTGATTCTGTTCGATAGGAAACACAGTAACTGTCCTGTTAACTCAGATCGATGACTCCTTGACTGGAATTTCTCTCCAAGTTGAGATAACAAAAATTAGCAACTTGCTGAGCGACATTTTGATGGTTGATGGGATTTAGTTTTTTTCTACATAAATTGAACATCACACAATGTTGATCACAGCTGTCGCATCCTTATTGACTCGCAAGTCAGGTCTTTCCGAAAAGAAGTACTAGACTCGAGTTTCGCTTCTGTCAGGGCTCGTCAGGAGTGCATATTCTAGACTAGAACTCCGGCCTTGCATTCATGAGGTAATGTTGCTGATTACTGCACCATTGACTTCACGGCAGTCAGGATCGAGTAATTAAATCTAAAACTTCAAACAGCTTTTTCGTGAGGAATCTTAAGACTACACGATTATTATATGGAACTTAATATAAGGCCAATGGCGCATTACTCAGCGTAATTGCTGCAAGAAAGCGTGTCCAGATTTCTAACCCCGGTCGTAGCAAAGATATGCATTGGTGACGAGTTCTACCGACAGCGGAACTGGAGTTGTGTTTCTATATAAGAAGGACTAGTTAGAACGCTGATCCCAACGCGAAGGCTGTCAACAAGAGCAAGTGATTGTTGACTTGAAGTTAACCATATCCCTAACCACTCATTAGCCGTAAAATGTGATGCGTTTGGCTCGTTCGTGAATCACCGAAAACGATTTTGGAGGCTATCCTGTATTTTCATTGGCCACTTTGGGAATTTTAACATTTTTAATACACATACACACAGTTGGAAGGAAATATGGTAGAGGAAATTGGGTCAAACGGGAATAACGCTGACTGGAACTTCTGGTTTCATTTCTGAAACTGTACTGTTTAGTGTATTTATGAACAACTGGTTAATTTTTCCGATCACTTGAACAAACGCATGCTACATTGTCATGACTGTTCAGTTTCGCTTCCGGTTAAACATATAAACGTCAGAAATTAATGCATGATCTTTGGTTAAAGTACCAGTACAGAATAACTTTTACAAGATGTCCATTGGTGTTGTACAGATTACGGCATGATTATTACCTAGGCTACAAAAACATAGATTAAACGATTTTTAGACAATAGGGTAGTGGACTATGAAATTATAAAGAGATGATAATCTAAAAGAACGTTATTTTGTAAGTTAATAGTTGCCTAATTTGACCTTTAAACGAATTTTATTGTATGTTTGGGCACGGAGAAAGCAATTCTCACTAACAAGATAAAAACACTCATCATCCATCAAGACGTTTGTGGCAGTGGCACATTTCATAAATATAATAACTAGTGTTGTACAACAGGCAGTTTCGCAGGGAATAGTATACTACTCATAAGTAGGATACTACTCAGAGGCGACATTCAGAAATAAAAGTGCAAGCTCCCAACGCCAGGAAGACGATGGACCAGAAGAGACTAGCGGAATAGTGTGCACGCGCTATGGAAAAGTTTCACCAAGGCGAATGACAACGTACTGTCTCCCACCGTATGTGAATGCACGTCTGTCGTGCAAATAGGTGTACAAGTCTGTATTTCCATTTTTATCATGTCCCGTACGGGAGTTCACACACTGGACGAATTCGCAGGCCAAGCATCTTTGGCGGTCGCAACACTAGTAAAACACTGAATAAAAAGTATTAGTAAAACCAGCTGTAGCCGCTACCTTTACAAATATTGTCGACAACTGCTAATAATGGTTTTCGCTCACAGTGTGAATGTTGCTTTGATTGGATTGTCCCTCGCCTTGACACTTTACCTTGAAAACGTACAGAACAAATTCTCTATAACTTCTGGTGACGAAAAGTTTCGCAGTTGAACAACTAGCTCGGAAATTGAGTAAAGAACATTGCCTATCTCCAATTTTTCTCTAAATCGTTTTTCAGGAGTGTTTTCAAGGGCCCGAATCGTCCTAATTTTATCTACATCATGAAAAATATTGTTACAGACGTAGTCAAACGGAGGTTAACAATCTCCTGGACAGAGTCCAGTCTCTCAGCGATTTTCATCGCTGATTGTTGTGTCCTCCTTAACTAAGATTCTATTATTGAATGGGCAGACGTGAAATAACGTTAGGTGCGATTTGTAACAGTCCAGGTGTTGAGGATGAACCAGTAAGTTGGTGTTGATAATTGGACAAAGACCTGTACTGAACAGTTGGCGTATTATATTGATTCGTTGATTTGGGGTACATTTACCTTTCCTAGGTATCCCTAATCATTTATCCGTTTCAACTCAGTTTGTTCACTATGTGACGAGCAGTCAGTGCACGATGTAGAATAATTCCATCGTTCATCATACTGTTTTCTGGTTTGTTATGAGAAATTCAGTTAGACAAGCACTTTTGATTGTGCAATTTTTGGCTTGAGAACACGATTCAGCAGGCTTTTATTTATTTCTTCATATAATCGATCGGTAATTAATTGGAACACTCAGATCATTACGTGCGGTTAACTCGTCACTTACCGTTGATAAACAAATAAACAGGTAGATATACCCTGCTATAATTAGCGGCACGCTAATTAGTGTCAATGAAATCTGGATTACGTACACTGATCACATGTAATGAAAGGGTTCGGCATTTCTGTTCCAAATTCTGATATTGATCAGTTGCAACTAACATTTCAGACATGTTTACTGGGATTGAAGTTATACTTGCAGTTAGGCAGATGCAGTTTACTCGGAAATATATCTGGCGTTTATTTCTCTCGTTCAACGGAAACAGTTGGAGGAAAGAAAATAAGAATGTTGAATTTGGACAGCTCATTGCGCTGAATTGAATGGACTGACTACCTTTCTTCCACAAAGTTACAATTCAATGCAATCCATTCTCACGCTCACTCAGCAAACATGCGCTAGCCAGCTACCCATTATTTGGGTAGGCCTGTGGTTGGGGTCTCATTTTCGTTGTATCTCGCAAGAAAAATGATCAGTGGAAACTTTAACAGTCTTCTGCGTGGTTTCACGGAGATTTTATGCCGGGATGCTCCTCGATAATAGATGCTACTTGTACTGATAAAAGCAATGTTTTTATTTCTTGGCATACAATCGAAATCAGCTACATCGCGTGCAACGAGGCATATGAACAATATTGAACCACAGATCCTGGTTTGGTTTGAGATGTGCCACAGTAAAATTTAGCTCGTCATACATTTGCTGTATGTGCAACCGTTACTTCTCTGGGATCGCAAAACGAGTCACCACAGATTGTATCATTCTATCTTCGGTTCACTTACTTGGAGCTAACTGGGTTGTTGTAACCGTTAACAGCTAGGAAATAGAAAGGGCATTTGAACAAATTTTATTGCCTCACGGTTTTTGTCACTTTGGATGGTCAAACCTGCTTGGGACACAGAATGAAACATTAATATAGCCAGACTAGAAATAAAGAATCGCTGGTTTCAGCGTATTAACAATGTAAAATTACCAAAATTGTGATATAACAAGGTCTATAATCTCCATAAAAATGATGACTCAGAATTATCAGGAGTGGAGGACCGATCTTGAGAACAGTCAGATAACCAACTATTGGTACATAGGCTGTTCTGCCCACCAAAAAACATGAGACGTTTATCGTTTTACCGACAAACGTGAGATCCAACAGATTTCACCAATCTGGCATAGTGTGCCATGTAAAATGAAATTCCAATTGTTGAACCAATTCATTAACTATTCCGTAAACTCCAAGCATCAACAGTGCGTAGATGATCTACTCAGAAGTCACTAACACTTCTCAGAAGTGAGAACAGTTTAGGGACCTATTCAAATAGTTTCATAACGCTTCTTCTGTAAGAATCAAAATGTAACAGCAAACAACTATGTCAAACTACTTACTAGTAAAAGGAAAACTTACTCACATAGTGATCCTCGGGATTTCGTAATTCCTACGTGGGGTTGCTTAAGAAGGAGTGGTAGAAACAAATCGATATCGGTTTATAATAAACTAATAATTTCACATTCCAATGTTGAATGTTCACAAGAGTGTCGAAATGGCGACATAACTTCAAATCTAACATAAACAGTAGTACAGCCACTACCTGGTCATAGGCCTTTGATGGATAGCAAGTTAACAAGTCACCATCACATATTAACATTCGTGCGCAAACTTTAACACCACAATGAAGAAGGAAACATGATCATTTCAGTCCACAGGCGCTACATGCAACGCAAATAATGCTCAGGGAATTGATAAGTGATTGGATAGCGGTTCTGGCTAGTAATTTGAAAGGTTACCCTTTCAGTCCCCTGTCCACACGGTCTCAACGCGATGAGTTCAAGCAAAACCGAAACCGGTCCTGATGTGTCGGTCTGTGGACATGGATAACAAGGCATTATAATACGGACGCAACAGACTAATGTTCAAACCGGCATCCGAAGAAGACAGTAACATTTATTAAACACACGTACGTACATGGACAGATGTATACCAATTTGATGGCGATAGCCTTATCCATTGAAGACAATCGCATACTAAGAGATCTACTGTGTGTTTAGCAGATCGTGTAAACAGTTTTGAAGAGTTTCTGTAGTCTGTTAGTCGATGGAAATAACCAATAATATATAACCCGTATTTATGAAGAGTGATTGACAAACCCTCATGAAACCGTTTTCGCTATGACTAATGACTCTTTTCTGAGTAGCTATATCATTCTCCCAATATGACTTGTATGAATTCAACAGACCGGAGTATATTTAATAGTAAAATGTTTGGTAGCCCAATAGGTTGTCTAAACTTTTTGAATGGAATAAAATCACGCAGTTGTTCCTTGGAAAATCAAATTATTGCTTCAAAAATGTTTTACAACTGAAAGAATAAAAACGTGAGAGTTAAGAAATCAAGGACGAAATCATTGAGTGCAGTAGAAGCATGTAGAAACAAACTCGAACGTATTAAGTAAAACAGGTAATGTTTGCTATCATTGGATAGAAACATGATTACACCTGTAATCAAATAAATAAAAATGAAACATTTCAGTTGACTGGTGAAAATAATGTCGAATAAGAGATATGAAAATGACTGACAACTCATCTACTTAAGAGCACACTTCGTGTTAACGATAATGTAAACATGTAAGGGTGTGTTGTGAAAACAGACTAAACAAACATGATTTTAGGAAAATGTTCTCCTTCGCGTGGTTTCAGGTGTATTCTTCAATGACTGCTTCTCCCAAGTACACCCACATGGCTGTTAACCATAGTAGTTAACAAGAAGCAGTAAGGTTGAAGAGGATATTAATATAAACCCAGTTGGCTCTTTAAAACTTGAAAGTGATCCGAGTTGTACAAGGGGAGTTGTATGGAGCTGAGATTGAGATGCGTTGCTGTTATACAAAGTGTACACATATTGATGAGGTTTTGTATTGCAAATAGATCAACTAATTAAGCAGCTCCAGTGATGACCCCGTAGACCACATTGTCTTTGTTAATAATAAGATATACGATGCCACCTCTGGAGATTAGAAAATTCACGTTTGAATTCATTTAGCCGACCAAGCCATTGTCATATAGTTTTGTAGATTAGCTAATAGAGCATTTGTCGCGTCTGGCCACGTTGTTTCTTCCGCTGATTCGCATTCAGTCGAAGACCAAATTTTTCGCGGATGATTCTCCTCTTCCCTGGTTGAAAACCTTTGCGAACTAGTGAATCTTGCATACTCGCATCACAACAAGCATGGTCGATGGTAAATTATGGCTTACACTTATAAAGTCTTTTGACTGTTCCACTCATCTCCCCCGGCGATCAGCAGCGGGATGGAGTCTCAAAATAGCAATTCAAATTTGTCTCTTGTTTCGATTTATCAAAACTAATAAGCTGTGTCACAGTGAGGGCAGACAAAGTAAAACAGTTTTAATAATTGCCAACGGCAACACAACGATCTGTCACATCGTTCGACGAGGACTTTAATTTGTGCCATTTAAAGGCACTAAATCTGTCAACATTAGTTTGTGGATCGCACGTGGCCAGGGTCATATGAACATGAACTTGTAATGCTGTAGAAGTCTTTCGGAAGATTCTCGCATAACGCTTCAATCCACCATCTGTTTCATTTTAATACGGACGCACCATAGTAAAACCGAATAACTAAGGTCCAAACAAACAGGCTCCTTTTAACTGACTGTCATCTTCTAGGTGAGGGTAAGAAGTGTTTACATCATTCACGATTAATTGTGGCGAAACCATGCTGGAATACCAGCCATCGCATGTTGTCATATTTAACTGGCTAATACGGAAGTTAGGAGCAGTAAAATGCTGTTGATGTGAGTAGATTTCCATTCACAAATTGTTATCCGCAACAACTCAAGTCTTTTTTGACTTGTCTCACTGAATTTTTGGCGTATTGTCTGTTCAAACCTGCATTCTGATTTCTAAAATTTGGGTTCTGTCAGCTGGATGTGGAGTCAAGGTTAAACTGACACAATGTATGTTCCATGTTAAAATCATCAATCACGGTTGAAATTTTTCTGTAAGTATTCGTCACTACTCTATCTGTATTCAAAAAGATGGCGTTTACACAAAAACAATATCACTTTCTTTGCATTCCTTCGGCACCATAAAGGTTATCAGTTTAATGAAAACATAATTTGTGTGTCAAACTTCAGTGGTTAGAGGTCTGAAATGGATTGTACGGCCAATGGAATATTTGTTTCGATGGAACTGGTCACATTTACCTTAAATGAAACTGAACTCATAATTATTGTAAAACTTTGGATAAGCACATAGTTGTTGAAGTCAACTTTCTAAAGGTGACAGTACTGAACAGTTAATGTGTGGTTTGGGAGGTGTATGGAATACCAAAACAAAAGGTATAACATGGTTTAGAATACAGAGGGCTGGGTAGTTCACGTACTATACCAATATAAAAATGACCAATCTGTAAAGTGTAGAAGGGAAAATGGAATAACAACCAAAACGGACACTAAGACGTAACCGCTTGTTATTTATGAAATACCATTTGCCCTAAAATTATCAGCTGCCATTTTCAAACACGATTCGTTCTCAAATATACCAAATGCGGAGAAAAGGATTTTTGTTTAAAAAGTTGGCAAAGCAAGTATTTATAATGCATTAACGTTCCAGTGGTGTTTCTCGTTGCCAACCTCTACATATGAACTATCGGCTGGAGGTCTATGAGGAACGGACGTACAGAATGAGTTAACTGGTTAGGTAACAACTTACTTATTCCGGATAGAGATTCACCTGGTGATGTTCTGAATTGGAACATGCTGAATCCTACTAATCTGTCTGCATTAGACAGAGGCAAAGATTACTTTGTCTAACTTCTCCCTAAAGCTTTTCCTGTGGTGTTGTATTATTATACAAGGGGGTAGACACAGTAAATTTAAGCACAACGAATTTTCAGTAAAAAATTGCTCCCGCTGACCACCAGCGAACTGGTGGTGTTCGCTGGAACAGACTGTTTGTAAAAACCTCTCTTAAACCCTTTTGGAGTTGTGGTCAATGCTTGCCTGTCCGAAGACCAACCACAAACAACAACTGATCAACTTCAACCTGTGAGAAAAATGGAATGCAACAGCCCAGGGAACGATTGTAACAGTTCAATTTTTTTCAACACTAACAGTAAATGTTTCTTATTTGTATCTGAAGACCTTCGTTTTTGGCTGTACTTTTGATTTGCATGACGTTATGTCTATTCCATTTAGCAAAACCTAGTTTTTCAGGGTTTCAAGTATTACACAAACGCTATCTGGTGTTAGTTTATGTTCGCTAACTACCACTCGAATGTAAGTGTAACCTCTTGATTGGGACCGTTTTCTTTACCGCTTGCCTTTTAAAAGAACGTTGAAGCTCGAGTTTTGTTCTTGGTTCACCTTGTCAGGGTAATTAACAGTACACGGCTGATATGCCATAACCGAAGCAAAATTCGAATCAAATACATCTTTCAGTGGAATGGCTGAATGCAAAAGTTTTATTTAACCATAAGTGATTTTGAGCTATTATTCTCATTGGTGACTGATATTCATCATGTGAGCTACTTGATAAATTGAAACATAGGTCCAACCATAGACACCGTCTATCACATATTTGACGTGATACTCAAGTTTTATATGCAATAAAATTCACTTGAAATGTGTGAGTCTAAGCAAGAAAACTACGTTTATCCGTCTTGGAAATGGTATTGTTGTGCGAATTTCCATGTAACATGTGAAACGATTTTATTGTAGTAGTGTGTATTCTACCTAGATGTGACCAGTCTTTGACAGTAGCAATAATACGAAAGACATGGCAAAACAGTTCCACATTAAAGAGAGTATTGTATATATCTCCAGGTGCGTTTTTTATCTTAACCCTCACATCTCAAGAATACGTTCTCAGAAATACTACACAATCTCCATTACGACCACAGAGCGTCAGCAAAATACTAACAGCAACATATAACATTTTTGATTATCTTTGTCGAAATCCCCCCTAGCAAAGAACGGGTTGGGCTAAACCAGGCCCCCAGTTGACTTAACTGAGTTCACTATCAGAATCTCTTCTCAAGTTTATCAAGTTCAATGGGCACTACAAGTTCGACTGAACTCTTTCGTCGAACCAAACACAAATCAGTCTCTGGATGTTTGATGAGTTACAAATCTTATAAACTGCTAACTGCAAATATAAATTCTACCGGTAACGAAGTGACATTGAAGACCAGAGAAATTGGAGTAATCAATTTTGTTGACCGGGAAACTTCTGAAAATACAAAAGCATTGCAATTTTTTATAAAACTTATGAATTTTGAATGTGATTTGTTTAGCGCCAAAGACAGAAGTACTCGTTAGAACAATAGAATTTCAACCAGAATTAGAAGATTCTGAGAGATAATAATAGCAGAACCAAAGATAACGGGACATATTTTTGAAGAAAAACATAAATTTGCAAACAAACTGACTTAACTTCATGAATGATTCACGAATATTATGAGTAAGTGCAAACCACATCTTGTTTGTCGTCCTTAAGTACTCAAGGACTTTTTGAAATCTTTAGTGTGATGCCGAAATTCAAATTTGTTTTAATAACTCTTCTAGGCTATTCTTAAAAACCTCACGAAAGAAGAATTTCGGTCGGTCAGATCGCTTGAATTAAGATATACATACGGGTGGCCTGATACCCTACCCTCAGTGTATCAGCGTTAACGAAACATTTTCTAACATACCATGTAAAGGCTATCTGTGAAAAAAAACAATACCCTTTTCATTACTGCTATCTTCTTGAAAATTGGCGCAAATATGCGTGTATATACAAAGAGTTTTATTGCAGGTTTGTCCCAGGTGTTGTTAAAATTAAGGTGGATGTTCGATTTTCTTTATAACCGATTAAAATTGGTACATAATCCTTCAATCGTTTCCACAGTCCCATACAAGCTATGAGAAGTCAATTTTGCGAACAACCGTTTTCGGTAAGTCTCATCGGACTTTTACAATAACGTGAGGTATGTGTGAGATATAGGTGAAAATTAGGACAGATTAAGTAGGTCAATAAAAATCACAGAAGTGGGACGGTCAGCAGTCTACTACAGCATATTGGAAGCGTTGTTGAAGGTGTGAGACTATCACACGTGCATGCCGTGAGACACGTTTGCCGGTATCAAGTGGTTCACGTTTGCTTGAGTTTCAAGTGGCTGTGAAATAAGTGGTTATGACAGACGTAGGGTTTGCATGAATTGTGTTCAGGCACACAAACAGTTTACTACAATCATGTACGTGTGAACATCGAATACAGTCCAATAAACTATGGGTGCAGTATACCAAACTTTAATTTTACACCGTTTATCGACGTTAACAATTTTGTTGACGAATAAAACTTTGGGCTAGTTTTTTTACTACTTTCGGACTTACAGTAGAATCAAGAAGACTGCAGTCACAGTGTTTAGTGAAAGCACGGCCATTCTCGAATGCCCTAGTTCTCTGAGTACATGACACAATAGGGAGTTATTGGCATGTGATACATAACTTGAACATTTCGACTAAATTAGACTAAATAAATGGATTACTACTGAAATTTTATTGAATCCTCTACTGACATATTTGTTCCGTCCAGTTCATTTGGAAATATGCATCTAGCTCAACTTAGCGTGACAGGTTTTTTGTCTCATCTCAAACCAATCGCTCAGTCTTAGTATTTTCATGAAGAAAGTACAGATGGGCAACGTGCTAAGGTAGTTCTGTCGTGTATAATTTTTGAGCTATTTCTAGTGCTTCTATATGAATCAGACTGGTCAGATGATCTTTTTTTAGTGTGAAAGACGTCACCGGGTTTGAGGGTATTCAAGTTGTATAAATCAACTTCTTGTTTATTTATCCGTCATTGTCAGAAGCTATTGTGAGATCGTTTTACTTGTACAATCCAATTTAGTAACACAAAATGCGTGAGGCAACATCAAACAAATAAAATTAAAGAACAAAACTTAAAGCGACAGACTTTAGGTCATTTACAAATTAATCTTTGTTTAAACCCCTGAAGACGTCGCATAAAAGTCATGTTGAAAAAACACGGAGGCATCGTGCAGAAAATCCTTACTTTAGTTTGAAGTTGAAAGTATGATAGTCAGAAGGCAAAAAGCTTAAGTTTATTTTATGACTTCGACATAATCTGATAACTAGAATAGGTCTTTCACTTCTGGTTGCCGACATACGAAAATCTCATCCAACGTTAGCATAACAGTCAACACAATGTTGTTTAATTACATAAAGTGATTAATTTTGCGCACATAAATGTTAGCTCATGAATGTAATCATTCTGCCTAGACTACCAGTGAGCGAAACAAAATTCACGCCAATATAAATGTATCTGAGATGTACCTGGATGTATCTGGGTTTTTTAAATCATAGTTCAAACGTGAGGTGGTACCAGAAGTATATATACGACAAACATCCACATACCGATTAAACGTTTCAGCAGGAACTTTGTATATCTGAGCTCAGTTAAGGAGCAGCCTAGCAATCTACGGACACTGACAATAAGTAACCTAACCGCATAGCATAAATGGTATACTAATACAACTTGAGTAATGGATTAGGAACACATGAAAAAACAAAATGTTGAAATATGTGCACAAGTTGGTAATATCTGAAGGACGTATACATTGAATAAATCCGTGGAAACTGACACTGGACGATGTACACAATCGGTTGAACTGTACCGTCAGCCAAACCAAACTTCAAAAATGTTTTGGGGACATCAGGTAAGGAGTTGGCGACGATGTTTATATTTGGCACATCCGCTGTGATATAAGGGTTACCTCAGGCAGAAGAAGAATTTAGTGTTCATCGAAGAGTGGCACGGGATTTCGGTTGCTATATGGATTGAACATCTAAAACTGATCAAAGCTGTCGCATTCCCATAGAGTTTCAAGTCAGCTCCTTTCAAAAAGGAGCACTAGACTCGAGTTTCGCTCTCATTAGGGCTCATCAGTAGTTCATCCTTGTTACGACCAGGACTAGAACTCCGGCCACGCTTCTCCAAGGCAACCTAGTCGACCACTACGACACTGACCTCACATTAGGCACTACCGAATTATCATATGTGAACGCTCAACCACTTTCGCTTGTAAGTTATTATCAGTTTGCCCAATTACCTCGAGAGGAGACACAGTAACTGTCCCGTCAACTCCAATCGACGACTTTTCGAGTAAGACTTCTCTCTAGGTTGAAATAACATAACTCCGTAACTTGTTAAGCGGTATTTTGATTACTGATGAATATTAGGATACTGGGTTTTATTCAAATTGTATATCACCTACAAATGATTGCAGCTGTCGAATTTCCTTAGACGTACCACTCGGCCCCTTTAGAAAGGAAGCACTAGACTCAATCGTCGCTTTCATTAATGCTCATCAGTAGTGTACATCCTTGTCACAGCCAGGAATAGAACCCCGGCCACATCAGGTCGAAACACGAAACCATATGACATGATTGGAACTGTCGTGATTAAGATTACGGTTGAGTTAGTAATAGTTGCACCAAATGCTGAAGAAAAGAGTGAAGGGCTAATTTCAAGTAATTGATGTGCGTAAGTTTCAGGAGAGATGTAGTGAGTGATGTATTTATCACAAAAACTACTGTTCAACCCTATCTGTCCAGGCTAACTAGCCGCAGACTGAAGTTAAGTAGATAGACTACCACCATATTTCTGACAAGTCACAATTATCCTTTCTGTTAACATCTGATTTGCACTTCACGGGGTTAACAGTCATTGATGTAAACGTTGATGTAAACGATGTAAACGTGTCGTGATATCCTAGGTGCTTCACGGATAACTTTTAAGTTGTTCTCAAAATACAGGCGGGTTACAAAGCAACGATAGCTTGCTAAAGAACCATGTTCACTAGTATGAAGGAAGGGACAAATTAACTTGTATGGATTTCTGACCAAGTAGTTTAGGACATCAACACTGAAACACATATATTACAGCATAACGGAGCAAATGAGAGCTGTCGGTAGTACAATTTACTCCTTATAATTAAAATAGTGACTTCTGAGGACCTAAAAGACAAATCTTGATATGAGAGGTTTGTGTCAGTTGTCATACACACGTGCTTAGATATACTAGCTTGTTGTCGCCCATAATGTACATCATCGCGTAGCTGACTGTCATCTAATGTTCACGTTCACACTATCGATTTTACCAGAAGAAAATGATTTATCACAGAAAATTGGCAGTTAAATATGATGGAGTAAGCAGATTAAAACATTCGTCGTTTTAAAGATGACGTACAAGCTATGTCACATCAGTCGGTTGTTGTCAAAGTCCGTAAATGCTTCATACAACTAAGAATTCATATTATATCCGAATATTTGTCTTAATATTTACGACAAGTACTGTAACTTATGGCATCACCGTAAAATACATTAAACTTCAGCACCACTGTAAAATTTCTGAAAAAATATTATTAGTCTGCTGTCAATATGTTGATTGAAAATGTGTCGATATATACCAACCTGCACGAGGACATCACAAAACAACCTACAGCTTCATTCTCAATCTAAATTGTTCTGCAGAAGAGCAATACGGATCATTATATGGACGCTAAATATGTCTTATTTGCCTATTGCACGAGGAAACAAAGATAGATGAATGAAATTCAGTGAAAATGGGATCTTTCAAAACCAACGGCGAACGGTCTTATCGTGCAATCATCAAGAAAGTTTTAAAATACCATCAGTCACTTCATGCTTTTGCACTGCATAGACATTTGGCAAGTAGAATTTTAAGAACTATTTTGCCTCCTGTTCCGTTTTATCATTTAAAAAAGGTGAGCTTTGTGGTGCTACAAGATTTCTCACTGCATCAGAAGTCGCTGAAAATGAAACGGATGGATAAATATTTGGCCTGTCAAACTATCCTTATTGGACTTGAAACGCACTTCGCTGCTTTTTAGCTCGCGCTGACTAGGGACGGAAAGTCGTCCAAAAATTGAAAGAAAGCGGCTGGCAAACTGCAATTGACAGGATCATCACGAGTATGGTAGACGAAGATTGGCTAGAGTGTCGTGCTATTCACTTCGACTGAAAGAGACTAGCGGCCTTAGATGGCTGCTGTCAATCTAACCGAGGAAGCGATTTTAAGTCCTAAAAATTATCTGAGCTGTTCAATCATAAACTGGACTCATAGGACAACCCAAAGCGTTTCTTCCAGTTATTCCTGCTAAAATTTAAGATTTAACGGCATCTAACTGATTTGTTCAACAAATTAGAGAACAAACTTCAAAAAGGTTATGCCATTGAGATGTTCAAATAAAATACGATAGCATACGGATGACTGGTGAATGCCATCGACTGCGGTAACTTTCGGCTCTTCAAAGTTTCCGTAAACGGTGGATGAGAAGTGTAGTTAATGATGAACAGAGCAAACATGCACAGGCTGTACAACCAACTTCTGACCGGAAGGCAATGAATTAAGCTGCATTGTACAATAAGTCAAAGATATACATTTAATAAAGAAGGAGAAGATGAATTATTCATCTACTTCAATAGTGAAGCAGTCCCCAGGGTTTTATTAATCATTATAACAGAGTAAATGAGTTGTGTTCAGGTAAATACGAAAGAGTTGACCGCAGTACTAGTAAGGGGACTGTCAATAAGCAATAAAATATAGACAACCAGACTGCTTCAATGGTTGAAAACCATCTGTAGGAAAAACATTAAACAGTTGAATGAAACGGTTTGTAAACTACAACCTAATTCCCAACGATTTGACGTGAACCCTACTGCGCTATCTTCGGTAGGATGTATTGTTTTTGTAACAGAAGGAGAAGTTGAAGCCATAAGGATAAGCCTCTCACAAAATGCCCGAATTGTTTGGTTTCAACGATTGCTGCACAAATAGAGGTCCCAGAAGATCCAAGACCAAACCATCTTGGCGGATACGATATGCAAAGTTTGTGCTGCACCAAGATTCAAGCTACAACAAAATATTTCTTCACAAGTTATGGAATAAGTTCAATAAAGGCAACGCAAAGATGCCAGTACTCTTGTTTTCAACATCACAGGTGAAGAAATTAGTCTGCCGGTGTACCGGAGCTGTCTGGTGATACATGAACAGAACATATGACTGCCAACGAGAAATTTGTTGGTTTGATCTTCGAGTGTACTGTCATAACCGGATGCGTTGGAACAAGTAACAAACTAGTGGCTGTTTTTGAATCTGTGAGTAAACAAACTAAACGTATTGCTTCATAGAACGGTTTCACCTGCAACAGCATTCCCTTTCTATCACATTGGCAACTACAGCTGTCAATAAACTTAATGAATTCAACCTTAGATTTCCGAATTCTATTTTGATCTAGATGGACAACTTTACCCAATAGTGATATAACGAGCCCTCTATCGCTGACCCAGAACCGAGAACAAGAATAGGTGCGGCAACAGCATTTACTGGAAAAACGAGGCGAATTCCATTAGGCCAAAGAGGCTCTAAATTTATGAGTCCAACGGAGAACAAATCATTCTGCAGGAGGGGGGCAGTAGAAAGTGTACTCGTGAGAACAGTTCACAGAATGTACAGGCGTTCAATCGCGCAGCTGCACACTAATTTAGCTTAATGGACTGAGTGAGTTAAAACATATCAATTAACTCGAAGCCGGATCAATCAATCGATATGACGTGATTCACCTTGCTGCTTCGTTAGGAGATGCGCCTCCTAACACCTCCCCTTTTTCGACATGTGTCATAGGTCTGACGTCTTGGATTCACTTGTAGGGACTTTACGGGTTTCTCTGTTCGTTTAGACCGTCTAGGTGGAAAAGAAATTAGTGTTGTCACGTCGATTTTTGACAGTGGCACGTCAGTTTTTTTCTCGAATCCGGAGGTGCCCAGTAAAATTTCTCAATGTAACGAAGTTGAGTCTGGATTGATCGGAAGTAAGCCAGGGTTCCTCCGTAACTAGTTGATATGTCTTCTCCAGGTGTCATTCCCGACAGTGACTTCATGGATCACCTTCTCGTTACGTTTTGAGATCATTGCAGGGGTCCATTTATTTTTATCTCGGAAGTCTCTTGCAAGTACTGGGTCGCCAATATTGAAACACCGTATGCATTGTGAATAACCAGTCCTGTGTACTTCGTTGGCGGATGTGAGTGGTGATGGTCTGATATTGTCAAACCTTGTGCGAATTTTCCGTCCCAACATACATTCAGCTGGCGAGATTCCTTCTAGTGTATTGCGGTTAGGTGTGATGCGATAGGCAGTCAAGAAATGCTGAATGACATCTGCTGGAGTTTCCTCTCCCTCGGCCTTAAGTAATGCCCGCTTGAAGGTATCCACAAACCGTTCAGCCTGACCATTAGATTGTGGATGATACGGGGGAGGGAATTTTTGCTGAATGCCATGATGCTCACAGAATGTCCGGAAAGCTGCGGATGTAGATTTTGATCCATTATCCGATACAATAGTCTCCGGAATGTCAAAGTAACTGAATAACTTGCTGAGCTCTGATATTAGTGATATAAAACTCGGGTTTGTCATTGGGACAACTTCCGGCCACTTGGTGAATGAGTCGACCAAGATCATGTAGTATTGACCATTAACTGTACCCGCAAAATCAAGATGGAGACATTGCCACGGTTTTTCTGCATCTGGCCATGGTTGCCACTGAGACTTCGGAGATGCTTTAGCTGCGGCCAATATACATAACTGCGCGCGAGATCTTTCATTCGGCTGATACCTGGATGGCCGGCATGAAACTGCTTCAGTACTTTGTCACGTAACACTTGTGGCACGAGGACCCGGTCACCAAACATGAGACAACCGTCGATAATGGAGAGGGAGTCACGCCTATGAAAAAACTGCCGGATATTTGGGTCCAGGTTGTGTTGATGCCACCTTGTGCGCACATACTGCATCATCTTCTGTAAGACTTCGTCGTGATTCGTTGAGTTCTTGATGGACGTAGCAGTAATGGGCAGAGCTCTTATGTTATCGAAGAGAACTTGACGAACTTCCGGTTCAATTGTAACTGATGCAATGATGGAGTCGTCAGATTCTGTTTGCTTTGAGTTGATTAGGCGTGACAAGGCATCGACTTTGCCAAATTCGTGCGTGTTCCGGTATTGGATATTGAAGTCGTAAGCGAGTAACATTGTCGCTCAACGTTGCAGTCGGTTTGCAGTGTAAACCGGAATGCCTTTCTTTGAACCGAAAATAGTCAGCAACGGTTTGTGATCTGTGAGAAGAGTGAACCGCCTACCATACAACATTTTGTGAAACTTCTTGACTGCGAAAACGATGGAAAGTACCTCCTTTTCAATTTGATTATAGTTCTTCTTGGCTGATGTCAATGATCTGGCAGCATGCGCAATGGCTTTTTGTGATCCATCTGGAAAGACAAGGGAAATTACGGCGCCGATTCCAAAGTTTGATGCGTCAGATGCAACCTCTATTGGAGGAGACGGATTGAAGTGGGTCGGAAGCAAATCAGAAATAATCATTGCTTTGATTTTCTCAAAGCTCCGTTGACATTCTGTTTTCCCTTCCCATTTTGAATCCTTTGTTAGAAGTCTGTTGAGCGGCCCTCTGAGTTGATGAAGTGTAGGAAGAAATGCTCCATAATAGCTGACACGTCCGAGAAAAACACGAAGGCCGGATATATCTTTCGGTGGGGGCATCGTCTTGATTGCTTCAACACTGGCCGGGTCTGGATGGCGTCCATGTTCGTCAATAATGAATCCAAGATATTTGACACTGTGCAACATAAAAATGCACTTCTCCTTCCTCAGTCGGAATCCATACTCTTTAATTTTTGACAGCAACATGTCAAGTTTTTTACCAGATCTGCAGCGTCACAGCCCATGATTATAATATCGTCCAAATAAGCAACACAACCGGAAAGGTCCGACAGCATGGTGTCTATTATCTGCTGGAAGATTGCTGGTGCAGTTTTGATGCCGAATGGTAGTCGTGTATACTGGAACAAGCCCCTGTGAGTATTAATTGTCAGCAATTTCCTCGACTCTTCTTCCACTGGTATCTGTAGATATGCGTCAGCAAGGTCCACTTTGACAAAACACTGTCCCCCGTTGAGCTTCGTAAAAAGGTCTTTTGGTACTGGTAGAGGATATTCGTAATTCTTTAACACCGCATTCAGGCCAGTAGAAAAGTCGGCACATATTCGAACTCTGCCGTTAGCTTTCTTGACAACCACAATGAAAGCGGCCCATTCCGAGTAATTCACTGACTGTATGATACCTTCTGCTTGCAACCGATCAAGTTCGCCGTCCACAATCGGCAGTGCAACATACGGAACTGGTGTTTTGGTTCTGGACACTGGTTTCACTCCTGGATGTAATGTGAGAGTTGCCTTCGCTTTTGTACAAAGACCGAGGCCTGGTTCAAAAACAGACGCGTACCGAATCTTGAGTTCCTCAATCTGACGTTGAATTCCTGGCTCCACAAGCAGCGTTTCTGATCGACTGTGTAGTTTCGTTTGATTACATATGCTGCTTACCGGGTGATCTAGTAGTTTCAAGTCGTCCATCCAATCAATGCGCAGTAGATCTAAACCTGGATGATCTGTGACAAAACAACAGGCTTCAATTCGGCTGTCTCCAAACGTCACCTCACATTTTACTTCCCCGGCTAGCTTCAAGGTTCCGCCCGAGGCGTTTCGAGCCGTATCATGCGTTGGAAGCAGCGGAGGCAGGCCAAGCTTTCGCCACGTATTGTGGGAAATCAATGTGATATCAGAAGCGATGTCCAATTGCAAGCGGGAAGGAACACCATAAATGCAAAGAGTAACATACTTGCGTCTGGATTTCCCATCAATTTTAAATGTTGTGTTAACCACCTTCGACTTGCTCGAGGAGAACTTCGGACGCCTGTAAAAATTTCCTCGACGTTGGATCGGCTGTACTAGTGCGTGACAGCATATTTCTTTGTGACCTCTTTCCCCACATCTGTTGCATATGTGATTTTTGAATAGACAGAGACGGGCAAAGTGCCACTCCTTGTAATACCAGGATGCTGATGGTGGTTTTAAATTTATTGCTGGCTGATATCTGGATTCTTTAGTCATGTTCTTGCTGCTGACGGCATAAATCATTTCCGGGGGACTCGCTGAAGCAGCTTGCTGAATCATTGCTGTGTCGTGTTTTAGGTTGACCATTCTGTTGTGACACTCTTAAGAGTGATATCTGGACACTGCACGATTTTGTTCCAAATTCTGGTCGGAATATCTGCGTCTTGGGGTGAATGTAAACCACATACAAAGATGAGACACTTGAATTAATCGTCCGACATGCTATGAAGTTTAGAACGTTCGCATTCTCGATTCATATTAGCTGCACACTGTACCCAGTCCTCGCTAGGATTCTTTGTTAACTCCAAACAGTGATAACGAATGTTAAACAAAGATGATTGTTCACCGAAAATTTGTGACAGCGCCCTTGTTGTTTCCTCGAAGGTTAAATCTCTTGGGTGTTTAGATAAGATGAAATTCACGAATCGTCCGTGTTCTGTTGTGCCAAGTCTTCGTAGTAATAGTCTAACTTTCTTGTCTTCAGAAAACTGTACCATCTCCACATGAAAAATATTTTCATATTTATGGAACCATGAATCGAACGTGACGCCACCGATAGCGTCAAAATGAAACTCGCTGACTTGTTGAATCATCGATCTTGGTGTAGACACTTGACCTTGGGTTACAACTCCCAGTGACTGAATTGACAACTGCTTTGCCATCATTTCAATAAGGTTCGCTTGTGACTGCTCGAAAATGTCCTGCTGCTGCTAAAGGAGTGCTTGCATCTGCTCCATGGAGATGGTCATTATTGGGTTCGGGTTGACCTCTGTCGAGCTTAATGGACTGAGTGAGTTAAAACCTGTCAATTAACTCGAAGCCGGATCAATCAATCGATATGACGTGATTCACCTTGCTGCTTCGTTAGGAGATGCGCCTCCTAACAAATAGTCACTGATCTGAACAGATCGGTGTAACCATCCAAAGTCGGTGAGTTACAAGATTGAAACAATGGAACGATGTTAAATGAAAAATTAGTGTTACAATTTAGCTAATCAAGAAGGAGTTTTGTCGTAACCAGTGAGTCATTTCGCCCACACAACAATTGACATTTAACTCAACGGCATCTGCACCTGGTCGTATTAGCTTTGATGATCATCACCAGGCTAAATACGCCGAAAATATTTGAGTATTTATGACTGGTGAATTCTTGTCGCGGTTAGAACACGTGCTAGAATTGATATGTAGCTCCACTGGGACAGGCAAACAGATTTAGTGATTTAATCTAACCGGACTAGTCAGAGTCAAGAATGACTACAGACTGACAACACTGCATATCTCTCATATAACTTCTGTTTCTCTTTTTTCACAGATTCTTACTTAACTGTCATCTGTCCTTAACATCCAAGTCTAATATTACTAACGCCAACGACGACACTTCATTAGACTGAGTCAAAACTGAACCATCTAAGTTCATCACATTTGCCCTAGTGTTGCCAAATCCTATTAGTTTATATGTCTCATTTTCCTGCTTCATCCTGATCTTAATCAAATATATCTTACTCCGTACAATATGCATCAGCTTCCATTTCTTGAAACCTGTATTGAATGCACATCAGAAAACTCACACGCTGGCAACAGATTGCTTACTGCACTAGTCATCAGTCAGGCAATATTACAGTTGTACTATATTGTACAGAAATACTGTCCTTTGAAAAACGTCTATCGGTTGGCAGTAGCACGATTTAGAGTTCCGGCTATCCAGCAACAGTGTGAAAGACCGTAGGTGAACAAATGACAAAAGTGTACGTTAGGCATTTCTCAACATTTTCACTGTCTACCTATACGTCTGAGAAGCTCGACAACGTTCACTCTCTTACGCAAACGAAGAATCATGAAACAGAGACTATCCGCTAGTTCAGGTTTGCTGAAAAACCAACACATGATACTTGAGCTTCTTTGAGGTCATTGTACTCAACGTTAACCAATCCACATGGATCTCATTAATGCTATCTATTCCATTGGTCAGTTTTCACAGAGTATCACGATTAGTAAACATGCCATCTCTACTTTATATAAGTAATTTTAAAACAAATGCTGAGAGTTTTACAAAATGTTCAAGAAAAAGAGATCCAATATAACTCTTTTGGCTTTTGTCTTTGGTAAGTCAATTAAATTCTACATTTGTTCTGACATGATTGAAACCAATCCGTTTAATAAAATTCGATAAACCTGTCACAGTCACAAATACATTGTTTCTGTTTAGTCACATTTCAACATTCTAGTTTGATGATGGGTTTCCGTGTTTTACTATATTTTTTTCTGATCTATTTGCTCATCTCCCCTGTGAATACAAAAATCCCATTTAACGATAAAGTCGGCAAAGATAATGTGTTTTAATGGTAGTTTAGCTCAAACTACCGTCTTCGAACTGATTTGTGTCAAAAGTGTCCCCTCACTACTACTTTTTATCATGAACACAGTTGATTTAACAAGTGACCAAATGCTATAACGCACCGTTTTCATTATGAACCCTTGTGGGGAGCAAATAACTATACATTGAAAAATACTCTTGATCGGTGTGTTGCGTGACGACTCCACCTTAGTCTTTTTCAAATCTATTGTGCATAAGGCCGAAGCTTCAACTTTGTAGACATGAAGTGGAAAGGAAGTATACTTGGTTTGGTGACCGTTTCACATTACACACTAACCTTGAACATTTAAACTCTCAGACAATATATCTTATGAGAATAAGATAAACATTACATCTTACATGGCAGCAACTCATTTAATATATTTCAAAAATCGTTTACCAGAGTCAACAACTGAGCTGCCAGACCTTTTGGGATCGGTATCTGTTTAGAAGACGTCACATCAAGTATCTGTAACAAGAGTACAGGCCAGTGTTAAAACATTTTGCCTAATATCTATTGAACAATGTTACACTTGACTGTTGAAAACAGGTCAATACTTGTCCTGTTTTGAGGTTACCGGTTAACCTGAACAGTACCCACGAACGACTGTGGCTGAGCTTTCTCAAATGATAATTCATTTGTGCTTACTATTAGGTCACTGGTGCACTGGTCAGCATAGTTGCCTCTACAAAACATGGCTGGAGTTCTAATTCCGGCAGTGGCAAGAATGTACTCTGCTGACGACCTGCAACAGTAATAACACTCAACTATGTTGCTTCTTTTTGAACTACTTCTCGAATGCCCACCGCCAAACATCACAAAAACTAGTTTGAATCTTGATAGCCCCAATTGGAAAATTCCTCCTTAATGCTTACCACTATTATAATAGTTGTCGTTCAACTCACGTAACAAAGACTCACATTTTGGGAGGTGCTGTGATGAACTGGTGACTCATGGTGATGTTGTCGTTACTAATTCCTCCGATCATATGACTAGATGTACTCAACGGAATCATCACGGTTCAGTTCCCCCTCATCAAATCGGTAATCAGACGTAGTTGAATTTACAGTCTACTTACAATATGCGTAAGAGTAACGTCTAACAGCTGGTTCAGTGCATATGTTTTTCGGGTTAACTGAATAGTACAAATGGTTCCAATTGCATGAGTTATTGTTATCACAGCATAAATGATGTGCGAGATTAGAGCACTTTCGTTACCACTCATAAATTAAAGAGCAGTTAGCCGTATGACCTGGATGATTTATATGACAACCTAAAATAATGTGGGAACAGATGAAAACGACACAATCACAAAACTTTACAAGTCTTTTCATTTCAGATGACATTTTGTTATTTGACGCTTGTCTGAGCCATCATGTAGTATTCATTAATAACCGTTCCAGTAGATGTCCAGGTTAGGCGCCGAGTTGCCTTTTGCATGAGCAAGCCTATTCTTTAAATTAAACCAACTAGTGTGTCGGATATGTTGTTTGCAGTTCTGATTATCTAACCGTCTTTTGCCTACGTAGGCTAAAACGTATTCGAACTTCAATCCTATCTAATGACAATCATGCTCAGTTGAGAGAAAACTGAGGATGACGAACTAGAAGGAGACTGAAATTCAGACATTGTAAACGGAAAAAGGACAGACACTAGCCAAAAATGCAAGCTGTAACTACAGTCTGCCTAGCCAATGAAAAAATATTACGCGTACGTGTCGCGTTAATTGGCCTTCCTTAAGAGGACAGATAAGTTAGAACCTTAGTAAGATAAAACACCGTGTGATATAGTTACATAATTAAAATGAAACTAAGAATTTTTACCCAATGTAACTGTCGATCAGTTAGGTCTAATATCAATTTGTTATAACCTGAAGCACACCGTCGGAGGACAAACACGACCTACAAGATTATATGTATATTCTAAAGGTACTGTTTAACATACAACATAAAAGAACCACTTTCGATCAAATATCATACTGGAGAAATATAATGATATATCTGTGTAACTATGCTGGACTAAGATGAGAATGTGATGAAAAGGATCTGTTCTCTGAAATTATATTTGTATTTTATATTAGCACAGCAAATGAGTCTGAGAGCTCTACTCATTTTGCTTCAACCCCGTGGTCTCAATTCATTTTTCAAACATAAAAAACCCCGTTTTACTTATCACTGCCTAATCAAATTAATCATCTTTCTCAAATCTTCTTCTGCGATCGTCAGTTCTGACAACATTTTCTGTTTTGTTCAAAACGAATTCTAAATGTTGAGAGAAACATAATTGAAAATTATCAGCCGTCGGCCGTTAGCTATCACGTAAGGCGACGCGGAAATGAGCTATTTACAAACTGATCATTTGCAATAAAACATAGGACACTCTGGTGTTATTTATTGAATATGGTGTGATATTAATTCAAACTTTGGGTGGATTCAAAGCATAAAAACAAATACGAATATACGTTGTATGGACTTCGCAAACAGAACTACAAAACTCCGCAGACGGTTCGAACCTCTCCAGATCATTCTTGGAGTACGGGAGTAAAACGTGTTGTTTAAGACCTCACACATTCTGGTACGCAATATTGGCTACCCCTTAGATGTTATACTGTTGACCCCAATTTTTCATAGAGGCACATTGATTGTAAATATATTATATATTCGAAGGAACAAGACAGTAGGCTGGTGTTGCACCATTTATGTCCGCACAAATTTCGCTGCATCTGCACGAATAAATACTACAAACCCTTTATATACCAGTATGAGAAAGCGAACAAGATACCAGAGAAAGTCAACTGTCAGAGTGCACAGTCATTATCACTACCACGGCAGTGAGAATCTTACAAACAGTTGTTTCTGAACACATAACACGAGTTTAAACTTTCGGATTGCAACTGCTTTGGCATAGCGTGATGTTCACCTGCGTAACGTTAAGTAAATAACACGAGATGCCGTTGTAGGATTGCCCTGATGTGGCGTCATTAGTATATGACGCGTAATGGATGATGCAGGCTCCCTGTTTCCATGCGCTGTCGTGACGTCATGTTTTTACGTGAACTGGTATATATCACCGCCCTTAAAGGGAAAGCGAAGAAATACTTGCCTCACCAATGACACAGGAGAACACTGCATTATGCTGAAGCAGTTGCAATCCGAAAGTTTAAACTCGTGTTATGTGTTCATAAACAACTGTTTGTAGGGTTGTCGCTACCGTGTTAGTGTCAATGATTGTGCACTCTGACAGTTGGCTTTCTCTGGTATCTTGTTCGCTTTCTCATACTGGTATATAAATCGTTTGTAGTATACATTCGTACATATGCAGCGAAATTTGTGCAGACATAAATGGTGTAACATCAGCCTATTGTATCGTTTATTCAAATTATTGAAGAGAACAGAATGCTTCAAACTACATATTCCGTTATTATTTGCACTATATTCCTTGGGCTGCTGTTTTCCAATTCTTTCAACCATTCTCAGTTGAGTAGAGACAACGTATCTCGACTCACTATCTCTATTAATGAACACTATAAGTCGAAACTGACAACAGAATATCACACAAACGCCCACGGTGGTATGCAAAATAACTGAACAAAGATGCACTGTTTGATCAAAACAAGGTGTCTACAACATTAATCACATACTAGTTTGGGTTAACACATACTGCAATAGATGAATAGTTTTCATTTGTTTGTCCTTTATCTGCCCAAACTAATACAAGTTGAACGTGGTTCTTCTAATAGTGTTGATTTTGCCCATGTAAAAATACTGTAATGTGTGACAATCCTTCTCAAGTAGTACCCTCTGAAAGTGCACATACCTGGTAAATGTTGGCGTTGAATTTAAAAGTAGTGTGATGGGACTTTTCCTGATTAAGATCGAGTGTTTACATATCGTGTTCTCCAAACTAAGAACGCCAGGGTAATGAGGGTGCTACGAAAAGGATACCAAATTATCTGATCTTACGGATGTGATGACCGCCGACATGTTATGAACGATAATGTAACTAACAAATCAAAGACGTCTGAACCAGTCGGTAAATTCACAATCCGTAACCATCTCAAACTGCTATCAGTTTCCATTTGTTTGTTACGCATATTCAGGCATTCTCGACAGTTGCTTTGGCCAAGTTCCTTGTCCCAAAGTTACTAATGTCGATCCCAGTACGGTGGGAACTACTGGCGGAGCTGATGTGAAAATATTTGGTTGTGGTAAGTGAACAATGTTATAAAACCACATGGCGTTTGAAAGGTTTATGAAATCTTCCCATACACTTTAAAATATAAGTACCAGGTATGCAAGAAAAAGTGCAGAATAAATGAAATACCAATATTCTAACAATGGTAAACATACCATCAGGTTCGTTAAGTGAACTACTAACACTGGTTACCATGACAACGTGTTGGGGGAAATTGCTTGATGTCTATTAACTGGACTAACCTAGGAACGTTGAAACTATACATCGCCTTCTGTGAAAGGTTTACAAATTGTTGACCCAAGATGACCCAGAAGTACTGTTCTCTCCCATAATCATTGCGAAATTAGGTTACCACAGAAATCATGGTTTTGAACAAGGTGCAAGTTGAGTTTATTGTTTTAGACAGGTGTACAAAGTTTCTTCTCCTTCCGTCATTTATGTTTTGTTCAATTTTATTTTGTTTGTAGCTGTCTTTTAAAAATAGTGAAAATGTACTCTTAGACGCATTGAATGTCAAGATCAGTTTAGTGGCAAACAAAACTTGACATTCAGCAGGAAGTTGCCTGAGCTTTTATCCGGAGGTACGAGGTTTCTAAGACAACCTGAAATAAACATAACATAAACTAAGACAATGTGCTGCACATGTTCATTGTGAAATTATGCGTTTAGAATTAGGAGAAACAAACTAATTGGTAAGGTTTTGTAAGTCGCGGGCCAAACGAGGTACAGTAAAAGAACGTAACTCGAACAGATTCCTGCGCGACTAAAAGGATGTAAACGGTGAGCAACCGGAGGCACATTTTACCAGTTACATTGAAAAGTTAAACAAAAGTTAAACTAATGATTCTATCCTTTAAAAATGCACTAATACTTTCATGTGAGAGAGAGGTAAATTACCTGGCAACATAGGGTGGCAAGTATTTGACACGGATAACGAATATATTCCAGGATTTGCAAAGCTACGCTCAAACACTATCAAAATATGTTGACACGAAATCTGAATCATGGATAGCAGGCCACTCGTTGATATTCAGACGTCAGCTAAATCTTACAAAAGTCTTTTCGCAGCATGTTACTCAACCGAAGAGTATAACCAGGAACAAATGGAAGTCAGTTCATTGAGAACCAGATTAGCTGTTCACAAACCTCGTGTCATACTGACAGTAGGTGTTTATTTGTAACTGGTGTGTCATTCTGCTTGACTCTAATAAGGCACATTATGTCTATAAGCAAAATTATAGACAAAATGTATTGAATACGCAGATGACAAACAATGATGGCTAATTACAAATGTTTACAGTTTCGACAATATAAGTGACACGTGTGTTAAAAATAAACAGCATATGTGTTTGTGTTGTCCTCACAGAAATACCGTTTTTAATTACTTACTGGTTAACTCGAGAAAAATTTTGTTGATCACATTTCTGACGATGGTGAAACCCAACATTGCGTGTTCAGTTTAATACGAAATACTCTGGTCAGTTTTCCATTTGTATCAGTCAGTTTCAGACCCAATAATGAAATGTCCCAAATAGTAATAGTCAGCTATCACATCAACTTGTCACATCACAATTATGTGTATATCACATGTAGTGTGAATCTAGCATTTAAAAATGGCGATAAAAAAAATACATTAACGCAAACGTTACTCATAGAAATGTTTTCTGTTGTATCAAATCCTTTTGAATAACTGCACATAGCTGTACATATGTTGAATTCTATTCTAAATGCCGAAAGTTTTTACCTTCAAACCCTATGGTTAGATTAATAGAAACCAGTTGTGCACTTAAACCCGTGCCTAATATGTTCACACCTTTCCCTCTTGGAAACCGTGCCTACAGGTTTTGCCCAAAGTGCCTTCACCTTGAATTTGGATGATCCAAACTCAGGAAATCACGTGTACTTGGAAAATGATTGGCAAACATTCAAAGCGGAGTTAATTGAGCAAGGTCCGATGATGATAAAGTTTGCCGCACCGTAAGTTATGAATGCGATCTAAGATATCTTACAGAAGATCTTACTTACAACAGTGAAATGTGTTTTGTACAATCGCAATATTCACTCAACGGTTACGTACGCCCATCGTTTAGCGTTAGCTTATCTGCCAAATTAGTTTGCACAAAGTCCTTCGATTAAAAGAAAGCAATAGCATAACCAACGAGATAAGACCAGTGAGTTTGTAAGTGAAAGATAAATGTTATACACATCTTAACCCGAAAATCATCGTACATTTTATGTCGACAAAATGTTTTCTAAGTTAGCAGGACTCTCCTTCGGGAACGCTCTGCTACGTGGTTGTGCTTCTTCGAAAGGTTATGAAACTTCTCGTTGAGTATGAATCGACAGATATTTAACGCGTCAACAGAACAGTGACGTAAATATCAACTAGGACTTTTCTTAAACGTATCTTCATGTAAACTGTCTGTTTCAAGTTGAACATCACCCACAATTGATCACATTCCCATAGACTTTCCAGTCGGCCCATTTCGAAAAGAAGCACTAGACTCGAGTTTCGCTCTCATTAGAGCTCGTCAGTAGTGCATATCATCGCCACTGCCGGGACTTGAACCACGGACATTCAGTTCATGAGGCAACCGTGTTTACCACTACGCCATTGACCTCACGTTAGGCACGACCGAATTATCTTATGTGAACGCTCAACCACTTTCGCTTGTGAATAATGATCAGGTTGCCCGATCGCCTCGAGAGGAGACACAGTTACTGTCTGTTAACTCCAATCGATGACCCCTCGACTAGGACTTCTCTCCAAGTTTAGTGCTTCTTTTCGAAATGGGCCGACTGGAAAGTCTATGGGAATGTGACAGCTGTGATCAATTGTGGGTGATGTTCAACTTGAAATAAACCAAATCCCCTACTACTCACCAGTAAACTGTCTGTGTTTAGCAATAGGCTGGCAGGAAACTAAAGCAGTCTGTTAAACCGTCGTGTGCTGATAAAACTTTCAACTCATACTCAAACAGTTCACTGGCTTTTAAATGACTGTTTTATGACAAACGCGTCTGTCGTAATTGTCAAATTACTGAAACGATAGGTTTCATGTATCGTGTGGGTTGGTCGCACAAATTTGAGTATATTTCAAAGAGCTTACTTTCACTACACTTGGTAGGTAAACAAACAACCTCTCAGTGATTAACACCTGTGTTCCGGTTGTATTCACTCTTTTTCCTTCCTTGCCAAATGTGAATATTGGAGCGTTCGGGTAACTTGAAAGAGACTTTGTTGCGAAAAAGCTGCGTCCTCCCTAAGCATCAGTCAGCAAATGAAATAGTGTTTAAATGCGGCAGCCTCTATGCCGTGTGATATAAGACCTGATAATTTTGTCAGCCCTGGTTTTCCAGACAAGCATTTCGAAACAGTAACCTGCTGATTAATCGAACTTGCGACGATAACCTTGGAATGAACCATCTAATGATCCCAAGATTAAGGTTCTGGCCTTCTGAAAAGCAGACGCTGGGACGTGCAGACGTGTTCGCACAAGCATGATGCGAACACATACATGTTACCGGAACATTCAGCCTGCATGATACAACAGTGTTTACTTAATTTCATTGTGTTTAATTTCAGCCTTTTCATGAGTGCGAAGTAATAGAACGCGCTCATTTCGCCATGGTCAGCTTACTTAGCTTAATTGGCTGCGAATGCTCCTTTGTCATAAGTAACGAGCAATGCAGTAAGATGATTTTGTGCACAGCTAAACTGTTCAAAGGTGACTGTTTGTTCACTCTTCCAGTTAATATTAGGGGTTGGTATGCAGTAGATGGGCATTTATGATAACCTCTAATGTATACAATTTGGGATGAAATTACTTTACGTCATGGTTATGCTGCATTGAAAATGGATGGTTGTAGCTGAAATACAGGCTTAATTCAGTAACTGCTTAGTTAAATAAGGATCAGTTCGATACGAATACCAGGATAAATGCGTTCACACATACCTAGATACAATTATGTCGTCTTGAGGTTTACAGGTCACTAAAGATTTACTGGGATTTGACCCTTATCAGCTAAAGAGTATTCACTTTTAAAGTCAACTTTCGCATTTCAACAGATTTTAGTTGTCAGTGCGATTCAGTTTTCCGGTAGCCGAACGTTGCCACGCAAGTTGAGTGATTTCCGTGGTTTTAAATCGACCTATAAATGTTAATCGTAGGATGAATAGTGTCAGCCAACAGAACGAACATTCCGTCTTCTCAGATTCGTCGGATAATTTAAGTGTTACTTGGAAATGAGTTGCATAGACAGTTGTTTTAGACCATTATGATAAGGCTTTCTGTCCGGCATAATACATATGCTTATCGGTCTACAGAAATGTATATATTTATACGATTTGCAAAAGGTTTGGGACAAGTCATCATGGGAACATCGAAATGATTACCAATTACTTCATTTGACCAGATGTGCATTCTTTCCTACTATTATGGCAACAAGATTAGGGGTTTCTGCCACAAACACTTCTGCAATGCTTAACACGAGGTGATTGATGATGTGGTCGAAGGGGTTTCCTAATATACGGTAATTCGAATCCTTTTCAGCGAGAATATGTGCACCACGAATTTACAACTGAAGAAAAAAACCTCAGCCTCACATCTATTGTTTACATGGTAACGTTTCACAACGTATCATTTTCATTAATTTTTGAGTTAGCTGAACCAATGCAATTACAAAACAGTTTACGCGGTTTTTATTGACAAAGTAAATGACCGCAAATTTTCGGGCCTCATTCCTGGTCACTTTTTACAGAGGGATATCAAACATCCGACGACAGCAGATTCTCATGACGCAAATTATATTCAATAAACCAGTGGATTGAGTTTTATTCAGAACCCGTTGTCACAAGTAGTACTCATATGCTACATAGTCAAACAACTACGAACTTTGAATTGCATCTTCAAGAGTGCTTACTTATATGAAAACGTCACAATTTTCACATAAAAATTCCAATATATACGTAGATGTTGTGAATATCTACGGTGTTCTCAAAGGTGAGATACTACCGAGAAGTCCAGAAACAAACGAAAGAACGATTGAGGTTTCCAACCAGAGACAGTCCAAAAGCCTTTGCCAAAAGTCAGAATGTGTAAACTACAGCCGATGCTAATTTTTTCTGTAGATCTCCACTTATCGATCTGCCTGATGTGAGCGTTCTAAAAGCAGACAAACCGAAACCACAAAAACTAGTAGCGATGTGAAAATCAGTTTTCTTCGTTTGCAAATCTGTTGAAATGTTGTGCAATTTGATGTGCTTACCGAAACGTTCAAAGTCAGTTTGCATCAAAAGCGTGATGAGATAGAACCAATCGAATATGCTGTAGATCTAGTTTGTTCGCCCAACAAATTACCTGCATTTTTGGGGTTAAAAATATGTGCTTTATCAAACTTAACTACTTGGAGCTTATTGTGGTTTGGGATACAACCAACAACACAGTATTCATGGATTCGAAGCCATTATTCATGAGTGAACACTATATATGAATATTCTTCCACTCGTGGGCTTTCATTCACAGTGGAATCAGTAACCGGCTTCAGAACGTCGGCAGCGTGGACTGAAACAAACACTTGAAAATATTCGTATAATTCCATTAGGAAGCAATTCTGTGAATTTCTTTTCGAAACAGTTTAATCACCCAATCGGTATGACGTGCACCCCGCAGTCCATACGCTACATATGACATTAAATCAAGAAATTCTTGGAGGTCAGCATTTAACAAACGAATGTAGTACATTGGCTTACATGTAAAGGCGCTCTCCTAGTAAAAGTTTTAGACAAAGTTGTGTATTCTACGTTAACCGCATAACATTTCACAAGAGCTAGTGCTACACGGTCGTTCAGATGTTGTGCACTTTGGAGAGAAACATTCAAGGAACTGGTTTTTAATCACACACAGTCCCTAGAACTCCACTTCACAAATACAAGACTAGGTAGTTGAGAAAGAATCTTTGCCCTTTGTGTAGAGTTATTTTGTACACATCGTAGAAATAACTAAACAGACTATCTTTGTTAAAACAAACAAACATTCAGAGAGAAAAGAGTGAACAGTGACTCATGACACTGACACACAAAGAGCTAGTTTTACATACAAGTTTAACTTTCCAAACGTTCAATGCTTGCTCGATTTTCAAAAAATGAACAGAAAGCGTCCCATTCACAGATGTCTGCGTCGTTGAGGTACACGTTTCATCTGGATAATAAGCAACTAAGACCGTTTTGAACGGCAGATACTGACCGAGGTACCTATTGAAAAGTTCATTATCTTTTCTACTGTTTCAGGAGCGGTCCACAAGGTAAATACATTATCAAAATATACATAAACGGAAAGCTTATTGGGCCAAATGAATGCCGAATTGGACTCTGTTCTTTATTTGTAAGTAACACTTTTGGGGACACTTAGTTTCTGGAAATGGTGTTTCATATGTATAAACTTTGCACAGAAAAGTCGTCGTTTTCGGAGATGAAATTCATGCTATGATAGATGAATGATCAAATTAAAGAGATGATTGTTTTGGCAAAGACTTATGTTTAGCCACTTAAGGTTTCAAATATGGAAGAACAACTGTCATCGTTTGTTTGCTAATAAAGCTAGATGAAACCAACCTGCTTTTCACCATCTTTTGGTAACCAGTTATCAAATAGTATAGATTTCAGCTCAGAAAAGTTCTACCTGCTTGTCAGGTTTATTGGTTTATTTGTTTGAATTACATTTGTCTTGGTCATGATACCTCGATGATCCTGTTGACACAGTATTAGAGAGTTCCAGAAGCCGATCAACTGCAACTTGAAAAGACGTTACAAGTAGCGAAGCAGATTTTTAAAAGAATCGAACTTACCGTAAACGTCGTTGATTTGATCACAACTCTAGTTAAGCATAATCATTTACTTGCTTTTAAAGTAGACCGAGGTGTATCATTTAAAAAGTCTATTGTACATTTTAGCATCGTAAATTTCTGTTTTTCAGCTCAGAGACGATACCAATCCAGTTTTCAATGCAACAGTTCCGCAATATGGACCTCCTGGTGAGTGCTACCATACTGTTTGATTACTACTAAGCAATACAGCACACGGCTGACTGTGCACAAGTTGGGCATTGATCAGTGTTGATCACAAACAGCAAGCTGACTGGAATACCTCGATGTAATTCAACAAACTCATGTCTCCTTCGTGTTTCATACGGTGCATCTTCAAGCAGATTTCAAGCCATGACATACTAGGTTCGACAGGATTGTCGACTATATTATCTAACGTCTCTTGGTTTAAAAAGTGGTTTTAAATCTTAAATACTGAGGTGATAACCTCACGCAACATATTTATTTCCTAATTTTGAGTTACACATACTTTTTGCAGCATTTTCTCCATTGTAACCAATACGGACAAGCCATATTTTGCGTGCTGTATGGATTAGAAAATGTACACAAAATATAAGCATAAAATACTTGTAACCTTAAAAAAGTATGTTGCACTTCGGTGGTTATACTTTCAAGTATTGAACTTTTTAAACTTGCCATGACTGCTAGATTAAATGTATCCTTCCTAATCAATCGCCCGATTCATACGATCTACCTTTTATTAGGTTCAATCGTGAAACTTACAGGAAAGATATTCACCAGCCGTTACTCATCAAATTTGGACGCGTTTCCTGTTCATCGACCACAAAGTATCATCAGGTTTGTTACATGACTGTTTTGCAATAAACATGTCGAAATAATTCAATACTGTTGCAAAAAAAGTAAGAATATACGTAAATCGAATATTACTTACAATTAGGTACGATGTTTGTAATAATATAGAGTTAGGGGCAAATCTTGTTACGAGTGCACTCTGGTTCCGTGGTCATCTTTGAAAATGATCAAATGTGGAAGAATTCGTGGATGTGATCACTCTGAACAACCGAGAGTAGGATTCAATGTACAACTGTCTAATTTTTCCCACTGTACCATACAAATTACCGGTAATATTTAGCGCGCCATTTCTTGATAAACCTACTTGTCAACCATTGCGCCCAAAGTTTGTGTTTACAGGGAGTTACTCGTTTTCTTTTTGAGTCATGCGCTATGTGGTCAGGGTACTGTGGTCAGTGAGGTTGTCCCAAGTACATATGAACAGGAGTTTACCCCCAAGCCATAAGGTGAACTTCAATTGAACTCTGAGTAAACGAAACCAGACCATGATGCCATACCGAAATAGCAGGTCAGGAGAAAGAAACGATGAAGATGATCGAAACAGACTGAAGTAAATAAACATAATAGTAACTTGGTAACTAACCGTAGGCCATGCTCAACCAGTTAACTCAATTGCGATTCGCAAAGCTTCTTCAGTTATTAACAAAAGTGTGAAAATGTTGTGTATCACATGGATCTCAAATTTATGTTCGCTGTATTCAATACCATAAAAGTTTCCTCCTGATTAGATGCACGTGCGTGACCAAGAGCTGCCATGTTCTCCAAAGACACTCATGAATTACGAGTTCTTATTTGTCACAAAGTTTAACATGAATGTATACAATTATGTTTTACACTGATATATTCTGCCTGAACGTGTACATGGAAACTTCTCTTTGACTGTTTTCCTGAGTAAGTTCGCTTAGTCTAGTTTACCGATCCAACTTAATTAAGTGTGGGAACCAATGAACTCAACTGACGATATAACTTCCTATGACGTTTTCATCACTCACAATCCGAGCACAAAAAACTTTTTTAAATCCATATATAGATCTTGAATTATATGTAACTTTTCTTTTACTATCCTGATTTTTACAAGTTACAGGATTCAAATAACTCAAATCATTTTATTTTCTCTATGGTCATTTTTACAGAATTTACAACGGACCAGCAAACTGTGATCCACAAATACCAGGAACCGATGTTTAGTAAGTCACAAATGAACCGGTACGAACACATCTTTTGTTAACAGAAGGTTTTCAAAGTCTTCCTTTCTATGAAGAAGAAATCGTTTACTTTTCAACATAGAAAATGTTTTGCTGTTTGGCACCTACAAAACCCAATATATGCTTTTACCGTGCACACTCTAACACGCCAATCTCATTACTGTCTACAAGGAATCACGTGATGACTCTCAGCGCCGGACTTAGGACTGTAACACGGATTGTTTACCAGCAAACCAGGGGAAATGACACACTGATAACAGAAAATGGCCGCAAGAGAAAGAAGATTGTACTGATGACGTTCATGAGGTTCACTTTGATCACGGGGAGTTAAGTGAGGCAGTACGGGGTTTTAAGGAAGATTGTCCAGTTTTATTAAAAACATGTATTGCTTATAAATTGGGCAGACTTGGAAAACTTCTGACACAAATTCTTTTATACTCAGCACATGGTTTCACATACATGTCATAAACTGAGTTAGCGGTCAATGGTGGCAATGTTGCTTGAATAAAAGAGTCAGTATGACAACTCCCATGAGCACATATTTACTAACGGTTTGTATTTAAAACTCCACATATAATCTCTTTGGCAAAATGTATTACTGTCCATTGGTTTATCACACTGTGTTGTCTTTAACTTCAGTTATGGAATGGGACTCGACGACATCGATTCCGATTTTGGTTACGTTACATGTAGAACAGGTGGAAATCAAATTGGTGAGTTTTACATCTTGCCAGCTGATTAATTCATGATTACCAGGTGAAGAAAACATCACGATGGTTGTTGATTCGCCATTCGGGAAGTAAGTGAAGTATTCCGTTTCGTTAAGTTACAAGTATTATTTGATGTAAGTTGGTAAATCAGTTGATAGCAGGTTTTTCAAATTGCTTCGTATGGAGGCAGATTTTCCGAATTTTACACTTGAACAGAAAGGAAACATTTCCTGAATATTTTACATTCTAAAATTGTACCGTTATTCTGCATAACATAAAACCAATAAGGAAGTATACAATCTAACAAACTTAACAGGTTTGATTAAACTAATAGGGTCTGATTTGTTGTTCTATCAAGCGAAAAAAGAGCTCAAATGAATAAATTTATGAATGCGAATATGTATGCTTGTAGTTGAAGGGCAGCTCTAATTTATTTATTCTGGCCTATCCTATGCAGGAGCATCCCGATTGGAGAGGTCCTCTGTAAAAAAATCTTGTGAACCAAGTCATAACTGATATGTGAGCAAAATCATAAGCTCAGAAATTTACTGTCGTGCCCTGGTGTTATACGGAAGATCGCTAGCGATTTATCACATTTTCAGTCTACTCACGAGTCTGTTTGAGAACATCTTGAAGACAGATATCTAGTCGACTTTCAGTTAACCGTCGTTTCTATTGCATAAGCTGGCTCCCGAGTATGCCTACGCATCATTTATCTACTGCTTTGTTTGGCCGGTTTGATCCACATTTCTGTCGGTTCATTTTTATTAACATTTCTGGATTGTCACGGAAAGAATGCAAGCGTTAACAGAGCTCCATTGTCCGCAAAACTTCATAACTGTTCCAAAAATGACTAACTGAAGTTTGCCCTCTCGGATTTTCACAGACTGTTCCCTACCTTCTGATCATAGATTAGTTTCAAGTTAATGAACGGGTGACCGAAACAGGCAATTTGCTATTGTCATTACTGAAGTACAGAACTTGTCCAAACCGTAGCGATGTCAACAACATTTTACATATCCGCAAGGTGACATCACTCATCAAACTTTATTTACTACCTCCATTTCTAGTGTGATTTCTGTTTCACTTAGAGATAAGGTGGACCACCTGATTAGCTAGCAATCTTGTTGCGTTGTTGCGAAACTTAATCGTTTCAAGTTGATAACATTAGTAGTTTGTTTCTTCAGTTATCGTCTGCGATTGCAGTACCGCGTCAACAATGATAGCTGAGGAACAACTAATATATTTTTGTTTGTTTTGCTAAACATGATGGAATGTCTTTCACGAATGCACATCTGGTTTGTAGCACAGCATGCTTTATTCGCACAATGTGATTAGTTGGCATCAGGTTCTTTGGTCCAGAAATATGAGGAAAGTGATATGAAACTTAAGCTCTGTTAACTTCACTCCTCATCGTAACCGAAGTCTTAAGGTTACTGAGTGTTTTGGTGTGAGTACTTAGTTTTGCGCGTTAAGTTTGTGTTATTTGCCACGGTAACTGCCTTCAAATGCTGTTGCCCTTAACTCTTCTGAAATTCCCTCCAAAAACACAAACCATGCATGAAAATATAAGTCGCGGTTTACTAATAGCGGGAAGCATTTTGTCTCCACGCTGTGTATTTCGCCTCAAAATTTATCCCGTTTTCCCTTCTAGTTATTTGTTAACTACAGCTGTTACGTCATGTGTAATTGACTTTCAGTCGAACGGCATAGTTGAGTGGCAATAACACATATGACGTGCTACTTTAAAGAAGACATAACAAATTTGATGGCTTCGTTGTCTGCTTCAGCATTATCGGTAAAGGATTAATATTCTTCTAGTATCTCGAGACCGAATGCTTCTCTATTACTGTTGCACGATTGAGAATCGTGCCTAAGACATGTCGAGTCAAAATATATCGGTGACAAACAACTTGAGGTATATTGTACAAGTTTCCCCTAACTCCCGTTTGTTCTGATTTACCTAAACAAAAATGGAAAGTTAAACTACTTGAGACATTAAATTTAACATAATATTACGTATCAGCTTCAGGGAACTTGATTTCGCCATCTAGGTAGCTAGTAGGTGATAGGCTTATTTCAACTAACTGGGAAGATGCAGTCGACCTATAACTTTTCATTCCGCTGTTAAACAAATTCATCGATTTCTTCAGAGTATTAACTGTTCGTATATTGTTCATTTGAACTTGTTCCCTCTACTTACAACGAATCAAGTCCAAATTATATTTTGTGTATCCTAAAGATGAAGTTTAAACTTTTTCGATGGTGAAATCCTCAACAAATGAAAGACATCGAATTAGACAGCAAACGGTTACGAAATAATTATATTAAGTACAAAAGTCATGGTGCAGCTGGCGACTGTTTGTAGTCGGTATCACTTGCAGACTATCTAGCAATTCAGTTTTATGATTGATTAAAGCGTTAGAAGGCTCGTTTTATGTGACAGAAGGATTGAATGAAAAATAACAAACGAATAGTAAGAAAAATATTACGTATCTGAGTGCTTTCACCGGAATCTGGTGGAAAGTGTAGAAATGTACTCAAGTCGAGCAGAACAAAAAGGAAGGGTTGTGTCTAATAGGTCTTTTGTCGGAAAAGTTTGCACAGGGGGTTCTACTGATAACGAATCATGTCACCGGAAGGGTTGAAGGAAATGCCACCGTGACCGGGATAGATGCTTCAGCGCTCCAGCTAAAGGTATAAGGTTCCTAGACAATAAACCAGAGTAAACAACCCGTGAGTAGTGCATTCAGTGAGAAATCAAATAGGTCGTGATACACAACTGTAGCTTGGTGTGGAGAGAGAAGTTAAGACACACACATAAGTTGAGAATCTTCGAAGCTTACTGACGTGGATTAACTATGTTCTGATTTACCCAAATTAATTCTCAAATACTTAACAGAAACAAGTCGAGATAATTGTTCATTACTCACGCGAGGGTGAAGGTGTGCTTTCAAAGCTATTTCACAAGCAAAACAAGACGTCTACACGTCTGGGTGTATTGAATGGCACGCTCGATAATTTCGACAAATTGTACAGCGTGCAGGCCGATGAAAATCAAATTGGACATTCAAGGCCGCCTACACAGATGATTACGAAATTGTAATAGCCACCTGGCATGGATGCCATTTAAAGTGAGAAAGGATGGACGAATGCACATTACAAAACACCGCGAGAAATGTCGGGTTTCTATAGGGGTGACCAAAGAATTGATTAAATTGACTTTGATTCGTATTGGTAAGCTAAAGCATGGTCTCTCTATGAACGCTGTCTAAAGTGTCGCGGTAGTCTTAAGATCACGTGGAAAGCTCCGTTCTCAACCACTGAGTACTTTTGCGTTGCGTGGAACTCTCACGGATAATTCAGCTAAGTATGGCTCAAACATTTATCTGGAATGATTTGGGATGGGCTATCGAGTTCGTCTGTTTTTACTGCACTTTGGCCGAAATTTTTAAAACGACTGAGATCCCAGTTGGAGTGGAGAAATTATTGGAACACGAAAATTCCGTGGAAACTGAAAAGGGATTTATCGCTATCTTATTAAAATCACGATTGGGCTACTGAGAGTCGTTAACTGGTTTCATGGCAAGAGAGTGCAGTCTACTCAGACTTTCGGTGATTTGGTAGATCACACTGTGACTTATCATCCAGTAACCTGTTGGTGCAAATCGATTTCAAACTGTCTAATTTATATCTAGTAGATTTTGGTATGTATTTTATTGATAAACGGTTTCTTGACTTGAGTATTTTAGTTCCCACAAAGCCTTTCCAGGCATAGGGAAACAAGCTGGTCCGCACGGATAAACACTCTATCTCAAGAACTGCAACTCTTGGAGAATAAATCTGGGTAGGCAAGCTAGCAGTTAATGTGGACAACTGAACTGTTGGAGACAACCGATCTCACGTTAATTGTTAATATCATTTTTGCAAGCCCCTCGCACTTATTAAGAAGGGACTGCTGATGTTTCCCATGTGCATATCTTATGTAATAAATGTTGGAAACTTTTGTAAAAGACAAATTAACTGACCATAACTTCAAATTACATTAATGTCATTTTCGCCTATTCTGAAGGTATAGTAGATCAACCAACCACGAGGTGGTTTTTAGTTGTATTCACAACGTTAATCTCTGATGCAAAATGTCAAATAAACACTTAGATGTTTTAAAACAAACCTACGCATTCAAGTTTCGGCTATTTGAACTGCCAGTCGCGTTTATTGTTCACATACTGAACTGAGATTATGAACAGATCATTGTGCATTCTTCTCATGTTGAACGACAGAATACAACATTGGTTGTAAGTGTCCAGCAAGCAGGTACTGTTCATGATTCAGAGTTAATTGCACTAAGAACTGTGAACTTTACTTGAGTCGCAGGTGTTGGGGCTGCAATGCTTAGTGTTTTGAAAGAAATCTGGAACAGATTTTATTTAGGTTGTGTAAAACCTCATAAATTAGACGAAGAATGCGTAACATTAATGCGGGCAAACAAAATGGTATACGATACATTTATAGCATGGCAACCAGTCATTCTGTGAAGTATGATTAAAGTTTGCTCCTATTTTCAGAATACTTCAAAACTACAATAGATCTTTTAGGAAATAACTGCGAGGTGTCCACAATCAAAAGAGAGGAATAGGAAGAAAGCAATGTCATAAGGAAATACGCATCAAACGACGGATGAATGATTATTCTCTAAGTGCACCAAAAGTTTCAATAACACAAGAAGTCCAAGAAAACCTACAGGAAATTGTCCCACAACTAATCGAAAGAAATCACATTGATTGTCAATTAGAGTCGATTTGAAAGATTAAAGGAACGCTTCCTGCAGCTGATGTTTCAAGTTAAACGTCATTTCATGGAACATGGCGAAATAATCCTGTTTGACATCTGAGTGAGATTATGACCAATATGATTTTAAAGGTCATTTTCCTATGGCTGCTGCTGAACAAACAACAGAGTCCTTGAAAGAAAACAGTAGTATTTTCTTCCAGTAACATTTCAGACTCCATCCTGAATTTACTCGCACAAGATGTGGAAATACCCATACATTCTATCATTATTACTTTCACATTAATATGCAACACAATTACTCACGCACATTTTGTTCACAAACCAGTTTTGATTCGAAGTTATCAAAAGTTATGTAACCAAGTTATTTTTGGACCCTCAGTTCAATTAGTCAATGTCAGAATACTTTGATACTAAAATATCCTAGACAACTCATGTGTATTTCTTCTTGATTAACTTCACAGAAGTAAACCCGAAGAGCAGGTATACCGAGTGGGTCGTGCAGAAAGATTATTCATGTTCCAGTCTTATGCAAGTAAGTGATCATAATGTTAACTGGAAAATCGCTTTTTTCTCTGATACACATTAAGTTAGACTTTGTGAAGAATTAAAATTGGTTGCCTATATGAAACAGTTTACGAATATCAACTTTTAATTGTCAGTCCAAAATGTCTTATTCTCATTTTGTCTACCAGCTATTCAATCAGTTGATCCGCAAACCAGTGGGAATCGAGGTGGTGCGACCATATTTGTCTACGGTTCTGGATTTGAGCAAGAAATTCCACCTGAAGTGTTTGTTGGTCAGTATGGATGTGCGGTTGATACAATTGATGAAGATGGGCTTACCTGTCGTTTGCCATTGATTGAAACTAGTGTCGTCAGACCATACTATCCGGGTAAGTCTGTGAACTTTATTACACTCTTATCTTTAGATCGTTGGATTATAACTACCTCTTCAACGTTGCTTGACATGCGCAGGTTCAAAGTAGAAGTCTACGTGTTTATATAGATTCTGCACGACTGTGGATAAACGGAAGGGACTAGTTTGTAGTGACCAGCCTGAGTAGACTAAAATTAAGTAAAGTCGAGCGATCTTCAGCAAATAACTGCTCAGTGACCCTTTTGGAATGCCGGCAACTTCCATTTTTGTCGATTTTTACACGACCAACTGCGCCCCCAATGATTATCCAGAAAACCATATTTTGTTAATATAAAACAGTATAACAGCCAGCACAAATTTTCCTTTGACAAAAATGTGCCATTTTCGCTGCTGTGTAGTAATATCGAACTGATCCGTCTTTGCTAAAGATCATTGCGCGGACTCCTGTTTGAACCCCACTAACTGATTGCTGATGTTTTTATATCTACTGTCATGAATTTGATGAAGCTAATCTTGTAAGTCCCATGATTTTAGGAATCTTCTAGTCGAGGGATTACCAAACGTGTGCTCTGGGATTATGTTCAGATGATCAAGGAGTTCGAAGCAGAAAGTTCACTCTGTGCAACAATCTCAGTGCACTTACAAAACCCCGGTATTATTGCACTAAAACTTCCAATGTGTTTTGGCTAGCGGCATTGAGTGTTTGCAGCTGGTCTTCGTGGCACGAACTACTAATGTTGTTTACTCAAACAATGTGGCTTACTGCCCTGACGACTAAACAGCATTCCGTAATACAGCAAACCGTCATCAACTCATACGCTGATGATGCAAATACTATCGTTAATGAATCAATGTCCAAGTCTTGCAAATTTCGTCTTTCAGACCCACTAAAGCAGAAGCTTGACTTGCTGATCTAAATTACTGGACTCCGTCACCAAAAGTATCTTCGTGTAAATACACATGTAACTAGTAAACAAAATGTAACAAGTTTTTTCAGAGGGTAATATAGTTCAGAAAGAATTGTCAAGCTTGTTGTAAGAGTGCTTCGGTCTGATAAGTTGCCTATTTCTGGGGCAAACATGCATAATAACTGCGCGTTCTTTTAGAACTCAACACCGTCTGTCATGAAAAAAATCTCACCGTCTACACCAGCCATCTCCTCAGTGATTTGCTCTCATCATCCCATATTCCATGTATCAAAATTTTCCCAAACAATTTCACCATCTGGTCTGCTACGTGTTCCGTGAGAAACATCGATATGTGGAAAGCCGATGACTCACCACTGTTAACTAAACGCTTGCATGACAGACAACTTATTTTTGACAAAGTTTACCTACGACTTTGATAGGCTGAGAACACTTTATGCTAACTCTTCATACATATCCACAGGAGAGTTTCGTTTTGAGTACGTAGATATGTTCCGTGGGCTGATTTCGCTACTCCGTCCTGCTGATGCGATTGCCGATTTGTAGTATTTAACACGTCAATCTGTGATATATAAGATTCAACCACGCTCTTTGTATCATTTCTTCTATCCAACCAGTGATTAAGTTGTTTTTCCGGTTCCTAAAATAGGCCGGATTTTATTAGACGCAAACAAGATAATAGGCTTCCGAAAGGATTAAGCAATATTCATTCCAATTGCACTGATTTGCAAGAAGAACTCAGATGAGCAGCCATATATGTACACATGATATCAAAACAAATGAGAATAAAGAGCACCATGTTTCGAATTACCTTGAAGTGTGAATTCCGTGATATTGTGTTACTGGTTACTGCTGTCAAGTAAGTTGAATATCCTAACATTATGGACCACGTCGAAATACCGTATCACAGTACTAATTTTCGAATTGTTCAGACCAAAACGTTCACTAAGGACGACGAAACATGTAAAATAACTGGTGACTCCCGTTGATCAGACCAGACGTTACATGAAAAAACTTCACTTTTCACACTGTTCCATAACATATCGAGAAATGATAAAGTTCGTTGTGTTATTTCTTTTCGAGGGAGGATGATGGCAATCAGCCACGGAAACCGTAACGATATTCGTATAAATGTTTTTATGTCAATTTGTGTATAAGGACCTAGTAACGGTAACACTAAAGTCGTGTAAGCTACGACTAACAATTTCACCAGCAGCGTCACTCTTGAATATTACGACTTCTCATTATCACCGAAATAATCTCGTTCTACCTGGTTCAACCTCATTTTCACAAGTCCCATTTAATGTACGTTCAATACGCTTGGTAAAGCGGTTGATGCGTTGTTTCCAAAGATCTTTTATAATACTTTGTCTTCGCAATCGTTAATTTCACCAACTTGTGAAAACTGGCTAAAAAGCTAAAAGACGTAACAAGTAATATGTTATGGCAGTCCTTAGAATACGTAAAACACGCTTTTGCTCACTGGTCTTTTGAATTAGTATGAAATTCAACTTAGAAAGGCATACGAGATTAACACATACACAATTTATCTAAAACCCTTTACAGGCGCAAGGGGCGTGCTTTACAAAGAGTATAGTAATGTCGTACTCACCACGGAGGATTCTTTACAATCGTTAGATTTTGCGCAAATTTCTGACAAACCGTCTAAAGAGACAGTGCTTTTTGAGCCAGAAGTTAAAATGAAATTGTACTACGATCCTGGTGCCGTGATGCGAATGCGAGGTATATTTATACCTCCAAAAGAGTCGGACTATCAATTTGAAGTCGTCAATTCAACGGTGTATCGACTTTTTGGAGGCCTATTAAAGGATGATCAGGTGAGTATCATGAAACCTTCTGCATGAATATCATCGAACCATATACTTTTCGTAATGATGCTGACAAACGATATCCAGTTTTATCCACTGTTAAGGACGTATTCCTATCCGTACCTAATTTCACAGCTGTTGATACATTTGGTGCGACGTACATTGACTTCTGAAACCATAAGCTCCAGACACCACAGGTCGAATGCATACTCAAAAATAATTCGCTTTTAAGCAGGGGACCTGTTATTAACGTTCATTCTGTATTCCGTCTGCTAGCTCCAACATGTCTCAGTCATTATGACTGTCTAATGGCTTGGTTAGTCACTTCAATTCAGTAGATCTTTAATCGGGAAGTTCGCATATGATCTGAATAGATAAAATGTGTTTCTGGAGATTTTCGTATAATTCACTTCCTCCCATTAGTCTGTTCCATTTAAACATTAAAAAAAAATGAGGCTAACAAGGACCATTGCCTGTTTGTATATGAATTTCAACTAACACTGTTAGGATGGCATTAATAAAACAAAACAGTAGTTATGTTTTTACCGTTGTTTATATCGTATTTGCACATCAAACCCGGGCTCATCAATTTAAGTTCAACACGGTTGTAAGTTATAGAGGATAAGAAGCGGCTGAAATATTATGGTTTCAGAGAGAATGAATACCAGACATGGAGGCGTCTTTGAAACTGACTGACAGTCATAGGTTGTGATTAAGTTCATCGGTAATTTACGTAAAGTGAATAAGTAGTGTAATACAGAAACATGTCTGAGCGTGTAGTGTTAGACCATTCTAAATGTGGTTTCACTGAAACCACAGTGGAAGTTGTTTGATCATTAGGGTTGAGGTGTGAGCGCAATTTCCGATTCAGAACTTCCGAACCGTAAATTGAACGAATAGGAGAAAACATATTGCGTTATGCTGACGCTCAAGATTAATTCCCTGGTTAAGCCACAACCAGTTAAAACCAAAAGGGTTGTCTTTTTTCCAACTTGTCAACCATCTCGGAGAGTCTATATCAAGCGATTTAAATCGGAAAATTTACATTGTACAAGCTTTAAATGAGGCAGCCATCAACTGGCACATGTTTGTTTGCTTAGCATACGGTGTGGAGACAGGTTACCAGTAGGATGCATCGTTCGTTGTTCACCACATGACGATCCCATGTGCGAATAAGGACATATGTGCGTGTGTGTGTGTGTGTACATATGTGCGACCAATTTACGTGCGTATAGACTGTTTGGGACAGGGATGCCGCAAGCGTGGCGTCACTGTTGTTCACTCAGTAAATCATGTCAAACAACTGACAGTTCCAAGCCATCGGATAGATTCATCGCCTGTAGTGTATTAGTGATCAGCAAGGCTTCTGCCAGTGAACGTTCTTCGTGGTCACGGAAACCACTTTTTAGCACAGCCGGATGGTCGAAGTCAACATGAGGTTGAGGATCGCGTGTGCCTCAATGGTTGAATCATGTTCTAACTTCAACAGTCGCTGAACATCGGTAACAGGCTTCTTACCACACCTTACATGTTCCTTGGTGCGTACTTCCAGCTGTCGAGCGTTCTGTTTAGTGTACGAAGCTTAACAATCCCTAAATTTAATTTGGTAAACAGTCTGATTGCTTCAGAACTGTTCGGTTGACCTTTAAGTGGACTAACTTATTTCTCGGCGTGTCAGTGACTTTAAGTAAAACCCTGATATTGCACTGATTGAGGACCAGTCTGAGGTCCTCCGATGTATTCCTTTTGTACGGAATTACGATAGTCGATTTAGATGTGTTGTATCCGCGTCAAGGCAGCCTGTGTGCCCCACACGTGCTGAGACTCAAGCTACGTTCTGACTGGTCGCGCCCTCAGCCAACAACGACTCGTTCGTCCACGCACGTAGGAATGACGTTACCGCTTATAAATTGGACAATACAGCTTGTATCTTTCCTGAGTCACGTGTTCTCCTAGCCGCTTTCACAATCTGTAGCACTCATAGGAATACAACAGTATGTGATTGCTTGGACCACTTATTTAGATTACTCTCCAAGTTGGCAATTCTGAGTGATAGTTTCGTCATCATGTCGATCCTAAGCATGGATACGTGATCTGGACAAAGTGACCTCATTCAAACCCTAACATATCCTTACCAAGATCACAAAATGGTATTGTTGAGTAGTGAGAGTTTTAGAAATACAGACAAAATAACATCAACGTTCAATCGCGATATATATTCACTTTGACGCTTTATGATTATCCGAAGTTAGTTCATTGGAACAGTGATCAGAAAAAATGTCATAGCCACATGAACAAGGGTTGTGTTGACAACGACGTCAGCTGCATGCACTATAAGGTATAGCCAACAAGAGTTAACGATTATTGCAATCTCATTTGTCCTAACAATATCGAATCCGGCGTGCTGTATACAGACTGTAAAATCCCTAAAGAAAATGCTGAAATTCCAGAAAGGAGATACATGTATGACTGAATATAACGCACTAAACCAATATATCCTAAGTGGGATGGTATCAACCAACAACAACAACAAACGTCTGTGACATAACTCACTATTCTCGTTCACTAGCCTTCGCCGATAGTACTCATCGTCAATATCCATTACGTGATTACAGATAAATTATGCACGCTGAAAACTTAGCTCTCAGTATCAATCATTACATCGGTGAATCGATCATTTATTCAGGTTCAACTAAATCACTTCTAGCTGTTTAGGGGTGTATTGTTTAGAATGATCTAGACATTCAATTACGATTATATTAAGGGTGGACATAACGAACACGCAAGTGTAGATCAACTGTCGTGAAAGGCCTGACTGTGGCGAAAATATTCGGAAGTAGAAGCTGGAAATATAATGTCATTATGGAGGGCCAACTAACAAAGCCGATGAGAGATTTTCATCTAAAAAATTTGCTTCAGTGTAAAGTTAATGTTTCCAAACTTCCAGCCAGATAGTGAGGTGGAATAAACTCCACACTTCAGTCGTCCACGTCAGCAATTAGCTCTACTTACTCCAGTTAGAATTTTGGCACTAAATAGGAATGTTTAGCGATTTTAACATGTGTCAAACCTGAGCACGCGGCTTATCGGAAAGCTCGCATGAACATAAGGCGATAACACCTCCAGACAAATTATTCAATGTGTGAAAGTCTGTGGCCGTTTACAGCAATGCAGTTTTGCGACCTGGAACATCAATGCAATGAATCAGTGATTGAGAGGACTATTGGTTTTTCACGCAGATAGCGGAATAGTTGTCGTTTTACTTTTAACTCGACAGGTAAGAAAAATAGTAGACTGCTTAATTGCAGCCGGTTGTGTTACACCCAACAGGTGAACTTGGGCGTCACTTTGTGTGTAATCTGTGGTAGTTATCTGTTAAAGTATGGGGAGATTTTTAACTCACAACCTCTATCATTAATGTTTCAGGCACACTCCGGTTGTTGTAAAGGATATGTAAATTGTGCATATACTGGTGATGTCAGTGTATACGAACTGAATAAGCTTAACTGTATGTAACTTGAACTTATTGTGTACAATGATTTTAGCTATAATTTTAAGCTTCTAAATGGTGCAACATCGTACACCGTTACCTGGTGAAAAAACGCTGAATGGGATAACATTTACTTACGTACTTCCTTGGTTGTTTTGTGTTTGTGGTTTCAAAAATGTTAAGACACTAACTTTGTATACAGAATAGGATAAACAGGTATGTAAAACTTCAGGCCGTTATTTCATTAGTTCATATTTCTGATGTATGCTTAAGTACGCACTTTTCAAATGACGATGTTTTTAATTTTAGACAAAAATATCACTCGTTGACGAAACACAGAAGCTCCACTTAACGAAAGCGGATCAGTGAGTTATACGAGTATAAGGAGAGACAGTCGGAGGGAGGATTCTACTGAAATGAATTCTTATTGTTTGATAGTATGGGGTGTATTATGAAGTTCATTATTCGGTGTTAAATTCCTGAACCACGTAATTTTTTGAAGTCTGGTTTATAAGCCGGCTGTCTAAATTATACAGCTGAAAACTCATTTAATCGTGCTCTGTCAAACATAGTGTAGTAGTGGTAACTAAGACAATTTTTAAGTGTATTTCAGTAGTAATATACGTCTACTTGCTTTTTATTCAGAGGGTACCGTTGAGTATTTCACTTGAATTGCACTGAATGCGGGGCCTTATTAGAAATAATGCGTACATTCAATGGAGCTCCATGTTTATGCACGCACACACACATTTTAGCCCACGTCTTAAAAATGCATCAATTTTTGTAGCCCAAAGCCAGAAGGCTGATGATATCACATAGTTAACAAGTCACATGTTGTCAGGAATCTTTCTCACATCAGTAAACTGCAATCTTCAGTAAACTACCATTCTCCGAAGTCGGTCAATATGTTAGTTGATCTCCTATGTAGACTTTAAAAACAGTGCTCCCAAAATAAACTATACATACAATCCACGTTAATGATGAGTATCATCAGTTTTGTTAGACATCTTCAGCCGGCTATCTATCACTCCAAGCTATGGAGCGCAATGGTTATTAGCCATAGATAAACGATCCAGTAAAATCAGCCCTCTTAACCCTTCATCTGATATAACAGTTCATACAAAAAATCTCTTTCTCTCACAAAAGTTAATCTGTCGTCTCAGTGAAGTTGAAAGTTTCATGATTTGAATACGAACAACACCATCAAAGTTTTAAACTAACATGCTGGTTGTTTCAGACATTCGTTCAGGACATGGTGTACATCCAAAAACATACTTTCTCGTCAGCGGAACAACTCTCCAAACCGGCGTAACTGTCGAACTTAAAATTCCTCATAAAGTAGTATAATTTATTATACTCACAAGGCAAAAACTCTGGGCTTCAAATGAACTCAAATTAGCGACTGAACTAGTACAAATTCCATCACAGTAAGATTTGAGACAACTAAGTACCAATACAATAGTTCTGAGATTTTGTGTAGCTTCTTAGTGCGCTTGGCTCTTCTAGATAAACTGGTTCTGTCGACTTCTTATCCATCGGAAGTTCACATTTTTCACAGTTGAGTTTCCTCTACACTACCAAATCTATCGAACAGCTTACCAAGGTAATGTAAGTTGAGCCTAAAGAGTACTAAGTGGTATGTTACAATAATTCTATACGTTCAGTTTAGTGATTACAGTCCATGGCCTGCCTTGCGAAAATAAATAACAAAATCAAACTTTTCCTGAACTTACTCATTGTGTCGTTGCAGGTACTTATTGGATTACCGTACTGTCACAACAAATGAAACTTGGGGCACAAAACTTTGTGTCCGAATGTACGATACAGTTCTGAACAACCAGCAGTATAGCCAATCCGTTCCTGAAACACAATCCGTTCGATTTGCAGTGACTGTTATGGGGGAGTATCAGGTAATGTTTGTTATTAAAAGAAATATTCAAGTGAAATTTGTCATTGTAATTGATTTAATCGTTTGGATCATTCTTTTGGTAACCAATTAAACAATCTTCGAATTACTGTAACTCACAGTGGGCTTGAATGAACAGGAGGCAATGAAACGATTTCTGAGTAGAAGGTATAGAGTGTATCACTTAATACCGATAGTTTAATAGAACATTTCGATAAAGTTATGGCCTACAAACGCTGTTTTGATACAACGTTTTGGCGGATGTAATTATTTTCTATAACGTGTGTTTGACAATTCAAATCGTACATTTATTCGTTTGGGTCAGTATCAGATATGATGACGTCTAAAGTAGATTTTCTAATTGTGCTCAGGTATGGCATTCCCAATAGTTTATAGAGATTGTTTTTAAACGTAAAACGCTAGGGAACAACCATACTGCAACCGCTTCGGTAATCAATTGAATTTAGTTAGCCGCTCATGAAGAAAAGGCGAGTGCTCAAACGACGGCAGGAAAAATTAGTCCAATGTTTGTGCATCATTTATGGTCATGTAGATGGACAGGGATAGAGGAATGCATGTTCTTTGTTTCTCGTGGTCAACGCGAAGCACAGTCAGTGACTTCTCAGTGTCAAATATTTCAGTCAACTCAACATTGTATCTAGGTATCACTGAATGTAGTCAGGTACATTTCTACTATAAACGTGCAAAAGTTTTCATTCAAATGTTGGCGCCGCCATGGCTGACTAAGTCAACTTTCTTTCTACCACTATAATCCAAGTGGTACTTTGTGCGTCTTCCTATCTCCAACATGTTTTATCCCACAACTCTCTACTAATCATCAACACCTACATAACTATATCAGCCACGACCGAAAACCGGTTGACAGCGGATGTGTCTCGCGAAAGTTAAACTTCCTTAGCCGCGAACAGAACACTTTGATTTCCTTAAACGACAGCAAACGCTCAATTAGTAAACAGCAGTGAGCCAGATAGATCAGAAAACAGATGAAAGTAATTTGGAGCTACCAGAAGACACATCATAAGAAACATCTGATTTGATCGTGTTTTGACATGTGATGCTAATTACCAGTCAGATCTGAAGGTTACAGTACACTTAAGTTCATGGGTGAATTGGCCAACAAGTAAACATTAAAAACTCATCTTTGGTTGGCTCCTCTGGTCGTCCGAAGCAAGTTTAATCCGTGCGGGTTGTACAACATTGTTTCTAGGCTCTTTCAAACTACTGGAACAACAAAGTATGACTAAACTGCCAGAAAGTGATTACTGGTTCCACTTCCTTTCAATAACAGTGTACCGCTTGACCTTCACTAAATAACTACACCGCTAGAAAATACAGTGTCAGTTTGATGAAACCAATCTCATTCCTTGCTTGCTGTTCGACTTATCCAAATTTGTGCTAAGGTTTTAAATAAAATAACCTTCTGTTTATTAAGAAGACGAACCCACATAATATATTTAGCAAACTTTGATTTCAATACGCCCAGTAATGAGAAACTTTGTTGAATCATCTGTTATGATCTTTACATTCGGACACGTGGCAACTGCAATTGTGTAACATTCGAAGCTGGAAACTGTCTAGATGCTACTTGTGATAGATGACTAAGTTTTATCAAGATGAAAGATTATATATTATTCTTTTTAAATTTTAAACGTTTGATGTAAAAAAAAAATTATTCGGAGAAACATAGAACCCTTTTACGTAAATGTGAATCCGCGTTGGACGGTCTAGAAACACCATCCATAACTGTTGTCAGATGGTGATCAATATAATGGTTACGAATTAGAAAATGTTAGAGAAAAATACGCAAGAGCAAAGTCAGTTCATATCTGACCAACTAATAGTAACAATGTGAGTTTGGGCGTCCATTAATTCTATCTGAATGATTTCAATACGTGCGTCAATTCTGATTCCGATGATGTTTTCACAACAGACTCTGGTGTGACAATCAAGGATGGGTAGAGATGGACTCTGACCCATGTTTACTGCAAGTAACACGACAAATGTGATGTTACGTTAACTGGTTATCTCTGAGATAGCCATAACCAGAAGCACATTTCTTAACAAATGGTGAGGTTAGTCCAGGATTCTGTATTCAACAACTAAGTCTGCTCACTTCTGTCGATGGTTCACTGCACCTTCTCAATAGAGAGATAAACGTTGGGAACAAGTTGTTCTAGTTTGCGGATTGAGAGCATCGTCTACCAATCATTCGACTCGTTTGATGCCATATCTTCAGCAAGTTACTCCATGGATGGTTGATTGCGAAGGGTAAAAGTTTTTTCGGTAACCGATGCTGGGGATGATAACTTGATTGGTATGCGAAGAAAAATTCCATTGTGACATACTCATAGCGTATTGTATGTTCTCGGTGAGCTTCAAATCTATCGCGGAAAGTAAAAGGCATGTTTCGTGAGTTAGCTCAAACTGAAGGTTTACCAGTGGTCCGAACGTAACTGAAAAGAGTATGGGCATCGTGATTCAGAAGGCCAAATAAGTAACCCAAGTACACACATATTTTTCAGACATCGATGAAGAGTTAAAACACATAACTGGGTGCTCTTACAGACAAGTGAACTTCAAGTTCGAACATTATTAATCGTTTGGTATTACTAACAGAAAATGAACATGGATGTTCGCTGGTCTAAAACAATTGATTAACTATCATGTTGGATTATACATTGCGTTGTAACTTGGTATACGACCTACGAGCGCGTAAACAGACAACGGAATAACGATTAGTGGAACGGTAGATAACGGAACGACGTTCAGCGGTTCTGAACAACGGACTACGAGATAGGCAAGATTAATACGGATCTTCCCGGCCAACTCAACCACCCAATGCCAACGGATGAACACAGAGAAAAGACAGGCCTCCAGACAGAGCCACTTTATATCACTCAATCCGAAGACAATACGATCACAAACTAGACCACATTTAAAGGGCTTGTGACCAAGCGGAAAACAGCGACAGAAGTGGACCAGACAAAGATCCAGACAGTACAATGATGTTCCAGTTAAAGAACGTGCGTGTGGGCGGGGTGCCAGAATTTGGCACGAAGGTTGAGAACGCACGTGACGGGCGAGGTGGTAAATGACCGTGCCGACGATGAAGGTCACTACAATCAGTAATGAGTTAGGCCACTGCGAAGGCAAATAAAACGGCATTTTCGGAGAATTGGGTTCTTCCTCGGCATATTGAGGATTTTCAAGTTGGTTTGGCTGGGTCATTTCTTTTAGTTTCACTCTAGAGTTTTCAAGTATGGCTCACTAGATCACGCTCAAACCAAGGGTCAGTATTTCATGAACAAGACGTTTATAATTACATTTCTTCGATTGTTTTGATTCATGATTGACAAACCTTTCATCGTCCTCTTATTAATTCAGGAAATCAATAATGAAGCGCTATTCAACAAAGTAAACGCTGGTATCAAAGAAATCCAACTCGTCGACATTCAGCAAGCTGTTGATCAGTTCAAATTATGCATCTTCGGATCCTGCACAGGTAAGCCAAGAAATCTCATGATATATAGCAGAATTACTTAAAACCTCACTATTCTGCTTGATGACCAATTGTCAGTTGATACAACATAATCTTGTTTCGTAATATCTAAGATATATATATATATATAACACGTAAAAACCACAAGGGGTGACAAACGCGCCACAATCTGAGAGGAGAATAGTATCGTGCAGTGTGAAAAAACAAGCTCGGAGGGATACAGAAAGACAAATGCAACGGTGTCAGTGTCATTGACTTCTATCCTTCGCCTTCACGGATTAAGAGGTTGTCGAATGTCTGGGAGTAAATCCATACCATCATATCCGCAATCGATCACGGCACACTCAAGGATCTCTTTTACTGTAAAATTGGGTAGGAAGAGGAAGGTTGTATTACCTTCTCGCAACTCGTCTGAGGTGCTAAAGGTCGGCGGTGCTCTGCCATAAACCCTAATCAGGCAGGAGGTCTGACAATAAATTGCTTTTAGGATGTTCAGATACTTCTCAGGTACACCCTTACTAGGACGTTTCAGAGTGCAGCTCTGCCAGCTGGATAGAAGGCTCCTCTGATGTCCAAAAAACAACTGTTAGTTTTCTGTAGATGCCTGCCGAGTGCAACCATCTGGTTAAGTGTGAGGATGCCATCACAGTAGCCATGGCCAGGCTGAAACTCAACCTGCTCGTCATGAATGTTTCTCACGCACTTTGTTTAGCTTACGATACACCGTGACTGCGATCAACAGTAATGCAACAAGAATCAGGCTAATCCCTCGGTGACTTGCACATGAAGTGTATAAGCCCCTTTTGAAAATGGGCGGACTTGGCACATGACAGTGCATGATCGGAATCCACACATGTGCTCCAGATTAACTTGTGATTTTGGAAGCATGCACGCTACCGATAACTGGTGATTATGCGGTCATTCTGTGCTCACCAGTGACTTGGCGACGGGGGTCGCCATTTGGTGTACGAACATCTAATGCATCGGAAATTAGTACTTACCACTCACAGACCGTTGTCAGCACAGAGCTGTAACAAACGTACACCGCTGTCTATTTAACAAGCACCGTAAGAATGCATCATTCAAGTCACGTTGGTCAGCACTTACCCTGTTCACCTGTGTGTACAAGGCTTCTGCTAGTGCAACGATGTCCATGCGCTGCAGAGTGTGTAGGAGGTTAGGAAGCGGTTGATAATCATATCTGACTGCGTCTGGACTATACTTTGTAGAAGCACATGCCGCAACAGCAAACAGAAAGCGTTTGTGAAGGGCGCCGCTTGATGCTGTAAACGTATTTTCTAGCCTGACAGCGCAAAAGCGGCTGTTGACAGGTATCCACTCAAGCAGAGCCTACTCTGAGTATGCGATTAGGGCAATTTCAACACTGACTCGGTCAATGGCTTGAACCGCATGGTCTCCATACAAGCACACACTGCATCCACATGGTGAAGCAGCTGACGGTGATTGTACATGCAGTGCTCAGCTAGAATTATGAGGCTGTGTTTCATCAAAATAACAGATGTCAGCGACAAGGGTCCACAGAGTAGATGCATGGGCTGCCTGCTGGCTTGTTTGCATAAGTGTTTGGATATTAAGCTTGGCAAGCGTAAATGGTGTTCGGGACTCGAGTAGGGGGTAGTGTCCATCAGGCATGGGGACCTTAATGCTTAATATGTTATCATTCTGGCTATGACCTACGTCGTGAGTGACAAATGATATAAGTCTCCAGTTTAGGTTAAAGCGGGATTGCGGGTCACCAAGTAATTACTTAGCAAAATGGGAGGGAAGGAGACAGATTGGTTCGGTGCGGTAAAACGTGGCATGGGAGAAAATCCGGCTATCGATGCCTCAACCAAACAGTTGTGATAGCGAGACCTGACAAAATGTATAATTAATATACCTTTTAGTTCATAAATTGTAGATGCAGAGTACCTCCCGTTGAAACGCATTCCTCGTGTCTCCGGGGTTCGGGGACCAAATTGGTTCATAAGCCTTTTGAATAGAAGCCAGCTATTTAAGGTCTCCCCCAAACCTTGCGTACGCGTTGGTGCCGATGATCATGTGCCTTTTTTAAGAGTTTTCCACGGTTGGCAGAGTACCAGAGGGCCGGTACGGCATACGAACAGCATACTGTCCGGGAGCCCAAGTCCTCCCGTTGGGGTGTGTGAAATAATTTTGTAGCGCAGTAACATATGCCAATCGTTTCATAATTGATTATCATCATTTTAGAGGACGGGAATCAATACTCTGAACATACCAGATTGTGATTGGCTAAGTGATGGACTAGCGTTGGAAAAGAGTGCATATGCAGTGCGTACGTGTTGATAAACTAGTGAAAATCCGAGATACGCCTACCGAACAAATGTTTTCCGCTCAAATCAGTGGATACCAGCCGGCTCAGAACTCAAGTTCTGTTCAATAGTCGTTGGATAAAAATGATTCGAAACGACTAAAAAACTGATCGCGTTGATTTATGGTGTATAAATGACAATTGCGTTCTGAAGCAACAGCGAAAAAGTTAACTTTCAAATGAAAAACTAGGTATTCTCGCATACAGGATGCTTCTTATATACTGGATGTTCAGTGGTTTACACAGTAATTGCTGTTTCACAGTAATCTCTAGTAACCTCTGAGTACTATTTTGAGTGTTTCATTGACAGTCCTCTTAAATAGCTGTTTGATAGCTTACAATGTTGAGCACTTTAGCTTTCGGAAGTTTAAGTACTCACATTACGATTGTAAGATAATATCTACAGTGAGAAGTGGACGGGAAAAAATCATTTGAAATATACCTTCACGTCATTTTGTTGAACCAGCTGATCACAATGGAGATGCTCAAACTTAGACTCATCCCGAAGACAATGGTATTGTTCTTTATTGACAATGCATTGAAATTTTTTCAACCGCCAAAATATAGATTTGTTTTTGCTCACCAAAGTTAAATGCAGTGTAACCATATGGAAACTTTAAAAAAAAACGTCCCCTGTTTACTTTTAGCCAAAATTCCCTTTAGTTCACCTGATTCATCACAGATAGCCAATTTGATGAAAGAACAACTAAACGGTCTGGAGGTTGCCATAACTATAAAATTGCACAACGCCGAAAGACTTCAGTTTCAAGTCACACTACCTGAAGATTATGGTAAGTATCTGTCAGTTGTCATCAGTTGGAATTTTTACGAAACTACGAGGTATGCAACAGTAATACAGTGTAAGTGACAGTATGCTCATGATGACGTTATCTATCCACCACTCGTACACACTCAGGTGATGCACCCAACGTGGAGGTCAGGACATTCCCACCGTCTACTCCGGTAATTACTGAAGTGACCAAAGGCATGACTCCGATCAATGGCCAGATTCGACCGAGTATAGGAGGTGTTCCTAGTATGCTTACATTCCCAATAGCTGGGACGACCACTGAAGTGAGTAGCTTTATGTTGGATTGATGCTAAACAAAACTTTACACCGTTTTCATTCACAAAATAATTCCAGAATAAGGTTACATATTTAATCGCGTACGGTAGAATGATGAAGATTAGTTTATGAAGAATCTTGGGATTATTATCGAACTTGTGTTATTACAAACCGAGCATCAATGATAGTCACTTCTAGCTCTGCTCCTCGCCGATCAAAATTACGCCCAATAGTTTTAGTGCTCTGCGGTTTTCAACCGGATAGGAGTTCGGGTCGTGAGGTCATCCTTTGGAGTCAATAAGATGGTTGCCGTCTTTCCTCAAAGTGATCGGGCATTCTGAGCATTATTCAAACGACTGTTATAATGCGTTGCCATCTGATAATTCATGTGTGTCTAGTTTGAGATCAATGGCGCAGTGGTCGACATGGTTGCCTCAAGAAAGTTTGACCAAAAGTCAAATATCTATTGTGACAAGGTTACGCACTAATGACTGGCTCGAACGTGAGTAAAACTCAAGCACATTATTGTTTTGAAAGAAAATGACCGAACTTCTACCGAACATCGGTCAAGTATAAAATGTCGATCTAGTTTAGCAAGTCCGAAACTCACCTTAATGGTTGTTTCTACTAATTAGACAATGAACAGTCTATGTGCGACAAACGAACATGCGTGAAATGAGTACAGTTATGTTCTTTCCTAGAAAAGTGTAATTTCGATGGCTTGAATGACTGAATGGTAAAGTCTATTCGGTAGAACGTCAGAAACTCTAGATCAAAAGGTTGAATTCCCAGTAGCCATAAATCTCCACTTCAACGAGGACGACTTCAGCCATCACGAGTGATCCAAACATTACTAAGCTGACCCTGGAACATGCGTCGACATTATGCTCAATATGGGGGTAGAAGTTGAGGCTCATATCAGCACGCTAATGATTACTTGGAATGCTGTCACATAACGCAATAGATGGTAAGCAGAAATGCCTTGAATTGGTTCATGATATAAATGAACAGGACCTATGTCCTCTGAAGTAACTCGGGGAGATCTTGAATGAAAATGATTCGAAAAATGTGTTCAAAGGCATATAAAATGTGTTACTCGGCTAAGGTACTAACATCTACTCCATATTATCATTTCCTCTTGTCTCACCGAACCCTGAAGAAAATTCGAAATGGTTTGAACTTCGATAGTAACGTCACCTCCAGATTCCTCGCATGTAACGTGAATTGAAACGTTCTTCAGGTTGCTAGGGATCTTCACACGCAAGAATCAAATTAGCGTGTTTCAGTTAATATCATTTTGTACACTTTGACTCAACTAAATTTGATACTAAAATTCATGAATACCTTATAAATTTCTATGACCAAATATTAAAACAGGCAGACTGGATGAAAGTAAGCCACAACTGACATTGTCAGCTACTAAGCTTTGTTAAAATATGGAATGCACATATTGTAAGTCCGAACGACCAGTTACCCGAGTAAATGTCGTTACGCAGTACGTTTATTCTATAAACTTTGTGCCGGAAATCAGATATCGACCCCTCGTTGACCATTCTGGACTAATTACCTCATTCATGAGAATAAACACACTTTCCAGTTGGCGGCTTCCACGTTATATGGAGTGATTGAAAGTTGAACAAAAAAGTTAGAAACATTTCATCGTATATGTATGCAGTAAAAGAGGAGTTTTCAAACTAAACTTTACGCAAGTGGGCCGGGGTGAATTTGCAGAAAAAACACCAGCGTTCGCTAAAATCGTGATTTTGGCTTGAAGAGAGTGAAAATTTGTTTGATATCAATTAGCAAACAAGTTAGCAACATATAATTTCCGTACTTTAACATTATGCGGAAATATACATGGTCATAGCGAAAACCTTAGACTGTTAAATGGCCCTATGAGACACGACCTACCATCCCCAATTCGATACTTAAACTTCGTGCTACTTGTTGCTTGTAAGTAGTATGGATTAGACGTGTTATCCCTGATACTCCGTGATATGAATGCTATAGCAATCAGAGTGCGGATGATGTTTCATTTGCTGCAAATTATATTGCACTCTTATATTGCAAAACTCTTATATTGCAAACTCTTTCTCTTGATGTGGTTTGTCAGGTTGCTTTCAAAAGCAACCACTCACAAATTTACACCCAAGTGTCGATGGGCACTCTGACTTGACTATAACATCTTCGGTGAACTGCATGTTCCGGTTTTTCCCATGTGTAGCTCAGCATTCTTTGTAAGCCTTACCACCAATTTTCCAACCCTTAGTTATTCTAACGTTGACTGCGGGGATTAGCCAGTATACCTTCACTTATCGATTGAGAACTTCAGGTCAAGCCTCGAAGACCTCCTTTAGGAACTGGATACTATCAAGGGGGAAAATGTGCCTTACTTTTATACTGAATGACAAACATTATGTAGGTAGATATAAGCCAAACCCGATACTGACTCATCTGGAGCTAGAGTTCAGTAACCGTCTGACTAATGTTGTAATGTCTTCCTCCACTAGGGAATTCTTCGAGGCAGTACTACAAGTTATTCTATTTCGGCACGCCCAGAAGTATTTCATGTGGTTAGTGGGCGAAGATGGGTTTTATTTCGCTTACAGTATTACCAATAATGTTGACACAATAGACAATCTAAATATCACAGTCATTCAACATCATGGGATAAGTGAATTCAGCTACCCGTATGGAACTAGACAGCACACTATGCAAAATGTGGGTCTAAAAAACCACTACAAGACAACTTTTATAGGACTGAACACACAACTCAGCAAGTTTGAATGACCTTGCTGCATCCTCGCACCCAGCTTGCATAATCATTGATATACCAAAGACAAGATAGTCTCCGAGCCCGTTAACAACCACGTTCCAGTAAAGTATCCTTGATCTGTTATCAAGTCGAGACGCCTGAAGCGTAAAACCAAGCGTCTAATTGTATTGAAACGCTCGACCTGGAACAAGTGTCAACCAGAACAAACTGAAATGATCTTTGTTGAATATGTCATGTAGCGCAATCTGCTGCTAGCACAGAGGATCGATTTTGCTATCAGCACGGTCGTGCCCAAAACCTATAGTTGATTCCTAAGTTTTCCACAGCGAAGTTGCAGAGCACACATGACTAAGGTTGACATTTCGCAGCTATAAACCTCAGGTAGACTTACCAGTACAGAAGCATGGGATGTCAAAACTGTGGGTAAAATTTACGTAAGTGCGCATAGCTGCAAATCACGAGCGATATTTGAGCACACAACAACAACTTAATTGAGTTTTCCCCAAATTTGTGTCAGAGGGAAGAATCAACTTAGATAACCTACCAGCTTACAAATCACCTTATCCATAATTAATATCCCCTGTCATTTTGAAAAGCTGGACAATCGAACTGGCATTTTTCAGCACTTTTTAATCGCCCTTTGACGATCAGCAGTTTACTTAAAATTTGGAACCACACCTCTCTTCGTAGGTGGATAGAGAAGTGGCCCAACAAACAACTGATCAATAGCGTTGCTTTTAGTGGTCCATAAAGCACTGCACAGCATATTAGGTGACCCTGTACTGGTCAAAGCTGAAGATATAAACTTCACCACAAAAATAAAACATGGTTTCTTTACGGGGTATTCATGCGTCGCAAGTATGTTGAGTGCTTGTGACGTATGGATGAAGGCCGCCGACACAGGGTTAGCTATAGACTTGGATTGCCTTGACTTTTCCGAAGCCTTTAACTAGGCTGGTCACTCCATCTTACTAAGGAAACTCAGTAGTTGTGGCATTGATGAGCGCTTAATCACGTGGTTCGATGATTGTTTGATTGGACGTAAGTCCAAAATCAAGTTGATTGGTAGGTCCTAGAAGTGATCCTTTGCAAACAACTCCCTTTCGAAAGGATAAATCTTGAGACCAATGTTGTTAATTCTCATTTTTTCTTGAACCATTTAGTATGAATAAACTCTGGCAAGTTCTAAAGGGCCCAAATGACTTGGTAACCTTACAAAACCGTTTACACCGTTTAAACCATCGATTTATAAAACACAAGTTGCCGTTCAACGTCAACCAGTGTAAAGTTATGCATATTTGCCATTAAAATTGTGCTGACTATTAAGTTGTTGACACAAAGTTGCTCGTGTCAGCATGGAAAAGAGACCTAGAAACCATAGTGGCAGACAGTGTGGGTCGGCCCATAACTTGTGTTGTCATGGCTAAGACACACAAATAACCCTGAACTTCTTAGGAAAAATTTGTGGAAGTTTCTCACTTTGCTCATCTCCACAATCCAGTCACACCTGAAAACGAACATACACGCCTGTCGTTCTTATGGTAGACGTAAATTTGCGCTCATCGAACGTAATCAGAGATGAGCCACTGGAAAAATTATTGACCTCAGGAATACTGCACACATTTGCCAACCGTCTTACACAATTTTCAGTTAGACCAACACACAAGCAATAATGTACATACAAACATCCTTCCCTCACCTACAACCACTGAGGAACCAATTAATCTGTGATAGAGGAACTGCTGAATAGGACCAGTCAACCACTGTGATACAGGTAAAACTGTGTGATGGCAGGACAGAGTTAAGATTGATAAGAGCTGCTCTATGTGTGAAGAGAGTGTATAGCATCCGATATGGAAGTAAGGACTGTGCTAACACATCCCACTGAATGCATTTTTTTTGCAGGGTTTTATAATTGAAAAAATGTAAGTGGTATGGCTTAAAATTTTGGTGTGAAGTAGTATGGCTGACGTTAGTTGTAGTATAGAATTGACTGTGAAGTTCACTGGAAGACAAGTCGAAAATTACAAATTTCCTTTGTTTTATGGAATCGTCCGTAATAAGGAGGGACAATTTGACAGGGGAATAAAATATATGTGACTATACCAAAAATTAACCAAGAATTGCACTGCGGTTATTAATGCGTTATTAAATCCTGCTCGTTAATAAAAGTGTAGCTTATACAGGTCGCTTTTTTAGATTCTAAATATTCAGTGTCTGGTAGTCAGTACCATCTCTGATCCATCTTAATCCGTGATACTAGTCTGAGGATGTCTCTAGTTTGGACAGAGCAGCAGTCAGCTCTCGTACAACTTCAGAGCACAGTGGAATGATTATCATTCGAATGAGCAACTAATAAGTAGATAGAGTTCACAAACTGTTCATTTTTTGTTCTCTAACATTATTTGCTCCTCGGTCTATGACGTCAGGTAGTGATCATGTGTGATTAGTTAATGTTGATCACTTATCTTGCAAAACGGTGCCTAACAAGGATGGCTGACTGTCAGACTGTCAAGGATGATCTTTTCTTTCAAACTTGGAGATGACTTACTCAAACAAAAGTCCGCAAAGTCTGTCCGTCGCCAAAATAACTCAGTAATTAAACAAATATAGTGTGGAAACGTCGAGTGGGTTCACACAACCTTGAAGATGTGTTGCACCGACCACAATATTTAGAAAGCTTATGTTCCGATAGCGACCTTCGAAGAATGTTTGGTTATCCGAAACTTGTCACAACGTCACGTAATCAGAAGAAACTGATGGGGTATACTACAACAAGAAGCGAGAAACAACCTTTTGCAAATTACTCATCGCTAGTTCCTTTACTCGCAAAGTTTTATTACTTTTTCCGAAATTTAAAACTTTTGTGCATTAAAGTATGAACACTCTAACTTGTTTCTGTGGTTTTTCTTAGGTTGCTCTTGCTTACCTGAATTTGCGTACAACATTTTGTCCGTCACGACTGGACGCGCCGGATCCTACACGAGTTGGGTATTTTGAGAACTTTGAAACACCCACTCAACTCTACCGAGTTGACTATGTGCCAGCGTTTTGTGGACGTTACAGTAGAATTAATCCGTACTGGTTTGACTTGGGAACACCAGTGAATTTGAACCGGTTCCCTTACGTGAGTTGTAAAAGTCGTACCATAGATCTAGCTTGTTAATTATGGATTGTGAAATAAGTAGCTCACGAGCACACTGGACATTATCTTTGTTAAAATTTCCTCAGGTGACTCGAAAAAATACTCGGCGTCAGATTTTCAATCACAGCGTTGTTGTAATTCAGTCAAGGATACTTGCCGATCTAATAAACGGTAACTGAACATTGTCTATGACATCGTGCGCGATTTACAAATAATTGTGATCCTCTATATTTTGGCAATCTGTACAGTTCATTTGTTAAACTACAGATAATGTCGTCGTAATTCAATATATCCAAGTCTCTTTCAACTCTTGTTATGACCACAGTATTGTGTAAAGTGCAGTCTCCTCTGTCAGTACAATAGCATGACTGGTACACACAGAAACTTATGGGCAGGAAGATCGGGGAGAATCCGAATTCTGCCAAGCGGTTTACAATAGCAAGGACGAATCGGCATATCGTTTTGGAGGGTTTAAAACAGTATTCATATCCTTGGAGATGTCACAGTGACTTTCCCTCTGGTGACACTACATCCGTAGTGCATATACACGTTTCCAACAGTCTATTCTAATTCGTGGCCTTCTTGGCGTTCAGACGTGTTTTTAGCTCTGGCGTGTATGAGTCGCGCGTTACTACTCACAATAGAAACTGTACGTTATACAACAATGACATTTGAGTCAGCAAGTGTCACACAGAGTTGATTTCTTTAGTGTTATTACACATTGGCATTCACTCCAACTTACTTAATTTGACCAGATGAGCTTCTTTTACATCCGATCAGTTGGTTAATTCGCTATATTGGTCAGAAAAGCTTGTCGTGGGCATGAACACTGATGCAGTTGCGTCAAATTTTGCACTGAAATATACCAGCGCTTATGTGCTCTTGTTCACTGTGTGCCGATTGGATGATCAATACTTTCTAAGAATGATTTTAAAGGTTTAAAACAATAGTTACTGCTTTAGATGATGAGAAATAACTTAAACCGTCAGTCAGCAGTCCATAAGCTATCATGAAACGTTGAAATAGGACTTCCCTATCTATAGTGAGAGTGGTACTTCTAAGAGGCTTGGCTCAGTATATCAAGGAGCAATGTATTATGATGGATTAGTAGACTATTAATGTATATAAGGGTTAACTGTTTCACAGTACCGGTTTGGCTGTACTTTTGGCGGAACCCATGTTGGTAAGAAGATACAATCAATGAAGAAAAAAGGTAACAATTTCCTACCATCTACCAGTACACGGAAAGCTGATAAACAATAATGAAACAATGTTATCGTTGCATAAACAAAACATTTTCAAGGACACCAACAAAATGTTAGCCAAGAATGTGGGATTTACATTCACAAATACGAATATAAAACCTCGACAGTGCAATCTACCAGAAGAAGGTGGAATATAAACTATTTGTGCTACATGATAGGTTGGTCTTATTTTCGTCACTGTTAGAATGAGAATTCCTGTTACCGAAATCGCCAGTCATTACGATAGCTTCAAAGTTTAAACGCCTAAAAGTGCTCCATGAAGCGTGCGCTCACAAACACATCTTCGTGTGCATTAAGTTTTGCTTATGTTTTGATCAGCTGTAGATAGTCTGACAAAGACTTGAATATAAACCTTTCTTGTGATAGGACAATGGATTACGCAGGAGACCTCCGGACCCATTAGCATCTTTTGTGACAAGGAGTTAGTAGGTAACACGTACACAGTTGTGTTGCATTCAAGCTGAAAAATCTGGTTAAGGTATTTGGTATATTGGATCATTCGGGAAGATTCCATGCAAGACTGTGGAATTGGTGAGTAACTACATCCACTCAAATGTATAAGAGAGGTCTAGGTTAAGTTGCAGTGAGTTTATCTATGCCAAATGAGATAATTTTGCAACTTATACCAAGTGGTTCCGAGAAACTCGTTGTTCTATTGAACGTCAGTCAGTAGATGAGCATTTAGGTGGCTCTAAAGTGATGCAGAATTTATGCACTTCGCGAATAGTGAAGCAACACAAGGTGGTCACAGAAGCGATCCTGTAATTTGCGTCTCAGTCAGTTTCACCACATTTTGAGTATATCAAAGGGAATAACCAACAGGTGACTTTCAACCAGTTTGCCAGCAATAACGTCAGCTAATTGGATACTAGAGGTAGATGAATTACAAATGTATTCTGAAGAACTTCCTTTAAAATACTGAGTGATCTTAAATTTATTTTAGAGTACACACTGATAAACAAAGTTCTCTATACACAAATTAAGCAAACTAATGCAATTTTAGTTTGTTATATGTAGTCGATTCCGAAGTAGACTTTGTTGACTTTAATAAACATTCACACTTCATCAGGACAGTGAAGTTGAGAAACGTAAACCATTTGATAACTGTACATTTGATAAACTGCACATTCACATTAATCACTAATCGATGGACAATCGGCATACACATGCCCAAACGGATGGTAATATTTAACCTTGAACAAGGGTAGTCATTATTCGTTAGGCTTACTAGACCTAGTTCCATTCCAGCTGTATAATTCTACCATAACTACTTCACACTGTGTTACGTAAACTGTCATGCATAGATTACTAATAATAGCTCGAACTAGGTGACCACATATTCAAGAACTATGACAAAAAGCTCGAATTCTTGTGATTAGCTGCTGAACAATGCCCATCACTTAGTCCTGACTTAATGGTTTGAGTTACAACAGCTTAAATTTATTTTCTGATTTATTTTCCTGTTTTATGACTTAGCTTTGCTTCGCTGTCATGGGAAAGCTCGGGAATGTAGTGTCGTTCCACTACACAGCTCGTTCGCAGAAAGAATCCAAGAATGACGAGTACTGCGACCAAACAGTCAATATGACGACTAAGAACACAACTGTGTAAGCAGCATATTTTCATTGTGTTCTTTAATCATTTGTAAAATATATCTGCCAACTTAACAAATCCACACCGTTTCGACTCGTAAAGAAGTCAACTGACCACGAGTTAACCACAGTGTGTTATTTCTACCCTTCGCAGATGGCAGTACCGTTGTATCAATGTCTTGAATGTGGTCAAGGCAAAACAAACCTCGGCATTTGTGACTTTCACTCTTAGACGTTTCTTCGTTCAGCCTCAACGTGATTGGTGGGATGTCTATGACGAATACTATATTGACCACATCTACATGGGTTCACAGCCGCATCAAACTGACGAGGAGGGTAAGAATCATGAGATAATTATGGACGAACGGTGCATATATACAATTCACTTCGGTTCTCTAAGTTAGCATTGCTCAGTGTTTTCGTCCGCTAAAATTATCGGATAATCCACCATAAGTGGATTAGTCCAGAATACCGCATCACCGCTACCAAACCACGGGTCTGATGAACCGGTTAGTTGCTAGTATGTCATAGCGATAGTCAAAGTCTATCTCGTCAAACCGTGAGTGTACTAAACTAGCCTTCATCACTGAGTTTCATATGTAAACCCTACTCAGATCTCAACGTTTTTAAGTCTCCTCCGAGAAGATAGTCGACATAGAATGAGGAATACTCATTCAGTTTACTCGCAACGTGAAGTATAAATTTCCCCTACAATTATCTGATGCACCAACTGTAAGTCGACTTACCATATTTTGCGTGTGGATGACCGGGTAGCAACCAGTCTGTCAATTTGGAAATACTATTCGTAAACAAATATAGGTGGACCTATCTTTGTCCAAAAGAGATCTGACGAACTATATGTATATATATATGATTGCACAACCATATAACAAGCATATTTCATATTTCCGCCAAGCAGAAATTTTGTGAAGTTCGCGGAAGTTGGAGCTTAACTTTCAAGAGGTGATGTTTGTCCACGTTTAGTTAATTTAATCAGTATTTCACCAATTGAGTCACCTCATCTATTAGAGCCACCTAGTCCTCACCAAGGAGCGCCAACAATACCGAGTTTATTCTACATTAAAAATATCGCCTTAAAACTTCAACAGGGATGCCTGTTTTGGTAAAAATTTTATCCAAATGGGCAGCTACGATATAATTACTGGTCTTCGGTTATCGGTAGATCTGTACTTCGTTCTCCTGTGAGGTTGAACAGTGCAACTAACATTGTGAACACAGTACGCATTGTCTCAAAATGTACATGCCGATATATAAATGTTTTCTGTGACGTTGTTGTCGATATGGGCGACTAACATTATGAAGGACAACCAGTAACGAGAAAGTAAAGAACTCTTTGAGTAGATATCAGATCTGGAGTTAACAATAAACGTGACTTTTAGATGAGACCCAACTGTGAAAAGTCAGGGCTTCGGTTGGATTCGAACCAGCGACAGAGGCATGGTGTTTCTGTCGCTGGTTCGAATCCAGCCGAAGCCCTGACTTTTCACAGTTTGGTCTCATCTAAAATCATCAATCTGCCAAACTACTTATGAGTAATAAACGTGACTATTGAGCAGAAGTAAACTATGCGCTGAAAAGAATAGCTCATTAAGATAAAATTTGTTCCAGATGAACATATCCGATACATTATTTACTTAGTAAGCAAAGTGAAAAACAATTAGTGCTAAACGAAACAATTGACTGCCAATGTTCAAATTCAAAAGTCAACAACTCCTAGCCATTTATGTTTTACTTTTGGTCTAACCACAAAGCTGTCCTAACTAGTAACAACCATGTTCTAATTAGAGTGTGACAACCAGTCAATCATCGAAACTGTGTGCGCTGTTTATTACCAGTTTCCTTCTTTTATGTGGATGATACCTACTGCAAAACCAGAGTATGGGTATTTCGAACAGTACTCAAGGCAGCAGACAACGATTACTATGTTTAGCCCCAATAACTTGGATGTACTGTTACAGAAGTGGACCTTCTACAAGGTGGCCTTCTTCACTTTCGTATCAAGAATGTTGGGGGAATTGTGAAAATGGTTTTGTAAATAGGTGTTTTTTTATTTCTGGGGAACATTATATGGGAGGTGACGTTGGTGAATCCAGATTAAAAAGGTCGGAATCGATAAGCAAAAACGCGGCTTGGCAGAATATGCGACACACGTCAACTGACCGGTCGAGTTGAATCGGCGAACTTTGGATAACCTGCCAAATTTGACTTTATTCAGATTATCGTTTGACTGACGACATCGAAATAAGACTATTCAAGTAGGTATGCAACAGCCGATAACATCTCAAAATGTTTTCACCAAATACTATTCGCCCGTGGCTTGCAAACACACGGGGAACTGTTGTGAATGACTGGCCGATGTTGGTTATGCGCACGTGACAGCTTCTACAGATAAAGCAATTTCCAACCACAGAGAGAGATGCTCAACTATATCAAACAGGTCCGCATCAAGAAGGCACAAACAAAGCTACTGGAGGAAAATGAGTCCAAATCCCATTACACACCTGTTCTATACTTGTTGTATGCACAGTCAATTTGCACGTGTTCTCGTTGACTAGTGAAGGCCAACAGAGAATCGGTGACGCGAGCTGGAAAAGATGAACAGCAAGTAGTCTAACAATCTGCCACGCTGATCTTATAATTATCTAACACGTTGAGGTATGCTTCTGTTCTAAGTTTTCACTATAACAAGTTCTTGCCTATGTGACACTTTAAATGTGTTCCGTTATTCCATTTGAGATCGATGTCATTAGTCATGTCATATAGACTCCAACCATTCAAGCTGGCATAAATACTGCTCACAGTTAAGTGGAAGACAATTGCCGAACAAAACATAGATAGTCTACAGTAGTATAAAAACGAATCTGTCTACCTTGGGTTTGAGGCGTTCTACTTTCTGTTTTGTGCACTGGCCGATGCTGCACTGTTGAAAACGCCACATGTGAAAAGATCTTGTTGTTCTGGAAACTGGCATATACCACACTAAAACCCCTCAGCCTTTCAATCACGTAAACTTAACTGCATGTAGTGGTGATCCTGTCAAGTACTCAGGTGATTAGCATATCACTCGACAATTATTTCGATATCAGGTATTGGTGCTGGGATATCCTCTCGGAAGGCCAGTGATATCGTTGTCCCCATCAAATGTGAACCATTGTAGTACTCGTCATTTTTTGCTTACAGATTACATGCAACTCACTGACGTTTTCAGTGGCCTAGTAAAAAATGATATATTGCTTCATGACTTACTTTCCACTAGTGACGCGGATTATTCTGTTATGTTGACAGTTACTGTTGCGTGTTCTTTTACTCGATAAGATCGTGGTGAAGCTCCACGCAAGTAGATTTTCTTGTCGACAGACTATAAAATGCGTCTCTAAACAAATTTGTTCTGGTCTCACTGTTTGCAAGCGATATTTTTATTCAAGTCAATAAACAGAATGAATGCCTCAAAGACCCAGAAAAAAGGCACCTTTGACCGAAGTACTCATTGATTTATCAAGCGATTTTCAAAGAAGCAAGTTTCTGTGTAAACCGTCGTGAAGAAGACGGCTCTTGATCATGGGTCCATCAACTATTTTGTAGTGGTTTGCAAAGTATTCTGTGCCTCGTGTCGGAAGAAGAACGTGGAATATCGGATTATTCCATCACATCTTTGTTGAGGGTTTTCGATTTTGCTCAGAACTTGCAATGCTATATAGGTTAAAAACTTGTTAAGTTTGTTTACCTGAATACAGTTGTTGAAAACGTTTAACTTTTTCATCAGCTTTGATGAAAGTTTGTAGTAAAATGTCAGATTATGATTCACTGAGAACAATTTGAACGTGTTAGCAAGTGAATCATCAAAGCTTACACAAGCAGACTGCTCAACTCTACAGCTTTGTAAATAGTTTAGCACCACCTAGTTTTTCACTGAAAACCTCCTAATCATGTGGTTTTGAGGGCAAATCCGGCTTTCTAGTCCAAATATTTGCCTAACTGCCTAACGGTACTGATCGGCTACCTGAGCAAATGCCACACTGCAACAAACAGCGTTTGCATTCAATTGTTTTCTGTACTATGTAAATGCACCTTGTTAACATGTCCAAGTTGGCCAACGTATTAGGTGTTCCACACCTTAGAAGATCCCAACTGCGCCATCTTGCACAAACAAACTACTGAGACAACACTGAGCTACAAAATGTTATCCTGATGCATGCAATCAATGTGCAGCAATGATGAACTCTAGCTGTATGCAAAAATAACGTTTTTATGTCAAGCCAACTGAGTATCGATTTTCTGTACAGTCGGTGAGTAAACTTTATAACAAGCATTACTCAAAGACAGAACATTAGTCGTTTTTTATTCATTATCGTCGACAGATGTGCCTACTTGGCCACGCTATCCAAAATATCTCTTTGCCAACGTGACTGCTGACAAACTATCTACAACAGGAAGGTATCTAATTAGAATCCAACCGGCGGGCTGCGGGAATGTTTATCCGTTACTTGGAATTTCTGGACTGCAAGTTAGTGGTATCTTCTTTTTAGGGTTATTTTCTGCCGCAAAAACGAAAAATATTCCTAACTATTTACATTTTTCTAATAAGATGCGCTTTTTTGTGGACTGACTTTGAAATAAGCAATGAAAGGTATTTTTAACATAGTTTAATTGTATTTACGGAGTACAGCCGAGTCTAGCTAACAGATAGGACTACAATTTCTCGGCTGGTGAGTCAAACACATAATTATTGCTACATCTGCTAAACAGTGAACTTGACCAAATCATTAGTTGTAGTGCTTCAAATGTAGTCCGCGCCAAACCTGTGGTTACTGTACGTAAACACTAATTTTTTCTCACTCACGTATCCCACGACAACCCATACGATCATCAAATATTTGACATTTAGGTATTCTACAGCGCTTTGTCGAACATCCATTTCTCGCCTCCAATTAGGTGAATTTACTATGATTCATTAAGATGTGAGGTAACCTGGCACTGATTTAATCTCAACAAACGTGTAGGCAATGAACACGCTAAAACTGCGCAACTGGCTAACTAATGATTTCGTTCTCCAAACACGCATACACAACACACCTGTGACCTGAAGATGTCAGTTCAAGATATGATCACATTTCAGCTCGAGATTTAACACATGCTGGATTATAGACACTGAGTAAAGCAAACGATAGTATAGGGAAAAGGAAAACTTTCATATTCCCCAGGGGAAAAACAGTCAGTGAAAGTAAAATCGCTATTCTTCCTCCATGTTTCAAGCCGAATTGTTTGGTCGTTTATGGAAAGAAATTCTATCATATAAATTCAAGATGTTTTAAAGTTCTTTACTGAAATATCTATCTCCGTGTGAGAAAGATACCAAAGAAGGATGGTCATTCATAGGATTGGAACGTAACAAACAGAGTTCTTCGTCTGGCGTCAAATGCAAAAGAGCCTTCATTAACGGTAAACTCGACATTGAAACTAAAGCCTCTAACTCGAGTATAGGAATAATATTACAAGATATTTTGTTTTGGTTATTTAAGGATAACATTCTTTGACTTTATTCGCTCATGAACATATCTAGCCTCCCACGAAGTGAGTGACGTTTCACGTCTTAGTGATATTACAGCGGAACCGTCGGCTATCGTAACGGCTAACAGTTTATTCTAGATGAACTCGACGACTACAGGTAACAATGATCTACATCTCCAATGGCTAAAATGAGGTTTAGCTTGAAGACCACTTTTGAAGTGAGCCTAATGGTTAGGAGCACAATTCGCACAACAGGTTAATAAGTTTACCGTTGGGCTTGGTTTTGTCATGTTCAGTAGTTTTGCTATCGCTGTTTGAAACATACGTGTGCATGTGTTCCTAACCCTCCAACAACGTAATTGCTCACGATGTACGCTCCATGTCAGAAAAATGTGGCATCCTCTTTGCAATACACAACTGTCAGACCTACTGTCTTGTGGCGTTAATCCAAACTTGATAATCCGAGACACAGTCGCCGACTTGTCGTACGTTGCGAGTTACCTAAAGGCAGTAATGGGAGAACATAAGCGTAAACCACTGTGATTCATTTTTGTGGGACAAGTCAAACTTACCTGTCGGGATAAGGGATACGAACTGAGGGAGTATGTTCTACTAATTTGTCCGAGTAGACTACCTACTGAAATGGTTGATAGGTTTTGTAGTGACCATTTCTGTGGATTTCTTCAGTAAACACTTGAAAGAGAGATGCTGACAAAACGATTATGTTTTTTAAATAGCAACCATAAGTGCTTGATTGTAAAACAAACTCTCAAAGTGCTGTCCAAAATACTGAACGTTCAAGTCTAGCTATCCAGTGGCTATCAAGACATTGGTCTTGCCGTGCTCTCAGATCATTTCATTTGTGCAAATCGGCGAAAGTGATTGGGGTACAAAATACCTGGTTACTTAGACATTTTGTAAAGGAATTGAAATTACACTGTAGCTTGAAAACTGGTGTCAATCGGCATAATAAATAGCTGTATCCCGTAAATCAACCACAAACATAAAGACTGGCATACACTTGAATTAGTCTTCATCCTCATTACTCCAATCTCACACTGCAATTAAAGGGAGTTGAGCTGAATTGCAACTGTTTCATTCTCATCAGTAATCCATGGACTGCTTACGGAATATTCCTAATCAAACAAATTTATCTAGCTGGCGCCCTCAATTCTAAATGTTTCGTCCACTAACCCGCGATATTTGTGCAAAATAGCTTCTGTGTTCGGCAATAATTATGTGCGTCACTAGCCTATTCCACACTACATAGTAAACCCATCAAGAGCACCATTGAACAATATATCGTAAAACGTTCATCTGAAAACAGCATGAACAATCCCGCTCAGTCGCTTCAAAGAAACTACCTGACCTCGATATTCATTCAACAAAACATTATGGGTATTTTTGCTTTTCAGTAGCAACTTCGTTTACCAATAATAAATTACTCATTCCCATAGAAGGCGATTTATAAAGTAATCAAAAATTAATGAAATAATGAGGAAAGGGACGAAAGGGGATGCGTGAAATTTTCGGAAATGGTGATGTGTGATCTTCTAGGCGACATTGTTTGATATATTCTTAGGTTGGTATTTTCAGCCGTGGCATTTATTCATTAGAATGTTTATAGTTATACAATAGTATATAGTGCATAATGCAGTTAACTATCGCTGTTGATGGTTTAGTGCCTCTCTAGCACGGTGTTGATGAGTAAGTAAGAGGATGTTGACTTTACGTCCATATAGTTAGAAGGACGACAAGAGAAGTTTGACAATCACTGATATGGATTAATTCGGCTCGCTATTCACCCATCGATATGGTATTCTACCTTTGCCCATCAAAAGGTTGGTTAACCCTTGGATTAGTGGTTATAATATGGTCTTAACATCAGATGAATACGTGCAAACAGGTCTCAGTTGGAGACAGACCAGTGGTTCATATTGACACGACACCTACCCTTCGTTATCAGTAGACTATCTGTCAGACAGTGTTAAAGCGTTGTTGTGGTGATGAGTTTTTGAAGTCATCACCACTATTTTCATATAACCGTCGCCCTTTTTAATTAAGCAAAATTTATTTGGCAGTACTCACAACACAGTATTCCACACACGTTCGAAGTGAGTGCTTCAACATATGTATATTCACGTCATCCGTTCCTTAGTCGCCCACAATAATCATTCATTTTTATTTCTATTCAGTTACCAATACTGAGTGACACAACCTCATTGAACGTACCTCAGACCTTACGAGACGACCGATGGCCAAATACGGCAAACAGTTTGGTCACACGAAAACAACGACAACTGCGTCCCCCGAGTGGCACCATCCGTTTAAGCTTTAAGGGTGTACCGACTGCACGTATGTTTCGTCAGCTCATATTCTGATATACTCTAATCACCATAACCATGTTGGCATCACATTTCAACGATTACTACTTCACGGGTTTGGTTGAAAAACGGATCGCCAGTTAGCTTAATTCATGGTTGCTTAAACATATTGCCCAAATTTTGTTTCCTCAAGACTACAATGGAAGCATGAAATAAACAGTTAGACCTTGTAGATTAAATTGTAAATGAAACGTATTTTATTGTTACTGTAAAATCGTAATCTAAGTGAAATTCAAAATTAGACAGTGGATGGTAGCCCAAATTGAGTTGCTCAGTTTTGAAAATAATTTTGAAATAGTCATTATTATTTACTCCAAAACCAGAAACAAAATAATTATTGAGAAAAAAGTGTTAATTTGTGGTGAAACGGCAAACATAATTTGGAATAATAATAGTAAGCGTTCACGTGTACAGTGCGGAAGATTGCATCAGTAACAATTAGGATCACTCACAAATTTGATCAGCGTCTAGTAAAAATAATGGATTTTAGCAAAGGACTGATTGAAGCGCCCATCGACGATGGTTCACAACAATCATTTTGCATATTGACGTCATCAACTTTAGCGGCCCAAAGTGGATAGGTATAACCAACGGTTTAGTATTTGATATTTGATCATAATATCTTGAACGTGGAATTAGTTCATCCGTACTTCTTCGGTTTTGCTAGTCTTTCTGTCGCTTGTTTTGAAAGTGAATTGGCTGGAAAAATACACTGTATGTCAACAGACATTGACATAATATTTGTTAAGCTATTGTGTCTATCCTAAAGCAGCATAAACACTGTACTCTCCCGTTTGGTATCGATGTGCCGAATAGTTACACAACTATCATAGTGCTTTCTTAATGGGTTGAACCATGTGATCTATCACTCTACGTCAGATGTATACGAAACGATTGCAAGTATTGTTTACAAGCGACGTAGAGATAACAGCACAAAATGATAATATACTGTATTTATTTGAGCACACTGACGGTCCCATTTTCCAGCTCAAGCAATAGAATCTCAAAAAAAACCCTCACTTTGCTCTACATCTGCCATTTAGGAGCACGGTTCATTCTGAACAAATCTGAAAAATTGATGTTGATTTCCGTTTTTAACTATGTGACCTCGGTCTTCCTGGAACCATTTAAACTATGTGCACCGACTGTTAAACAAGACAGCCGTGTCCCAATTAGGAATCGTAGTGGCCATGGCGATACTGATAAGTGTCTGACATTGCATTTGAAGTGACTGCTTCTCCCAACGGTTTGCTAATACCAGCCGCACTCATTCCCTTTAATGCTACATCAGCTTGTAAAACAATAGGCTTATGGTTTATTCAAAAACGAATATGTACAATCAAGTAGAGGACATTGTTTCGCTTGTGTCGATTTTTGGGATGGAATGTCAAATTAAATTTCACCCTAACCACCAATTACTATCTGTAGATCGATACGAGTAGAGTAGTATGCACAGTAATTTTCGTTAAGCTCTAACTTTTGCATTTGGGTGCGATAAAATGAGGTGTACAATTCATATGGATTCATCTTAAGACGCGAACGGTTTTCTATGTTCCACAGCTATCCCTCTCATGTTCCTTGACGGACAATATATTCAACGCATCCTTCAGGCACATCCCTATATGGGACAGCCATTGGTTTACCGACAAGGCTGGTGCAGCGATTATACTTACCAAATTCAATTCGTTACCATTGGAGGACAGCAACCGCTTATCCAGGTAGGTATTCAGACATTACGAGTGCTTTTTGACCTAAAACCATTTCGTCCCTGATAGTGAGCGAACAAACTAATAACCTATACATGCGGTAAAACGGAAGCCCAACTTTCTCAGTGTTTTCTTCATTAACTTGATCAGTTATTTTCGATGTACTCTGCCCGTTAGGTGTATGACCAGAGCGATCTTCGTGGAGACAATGTACAGGTTGTCACGGGAAGAACGCAATCAGGTTATCTATCTCTGTGCCCAATTCCCGGGGATATGATTGCACTGGCAGAAACCACACCGCAAGTAAGTTACCGAAATAACGCTTAGGGTTTCTTTTGTCCTCCCCAGATGTATATGTTCACCAGCCGGTGCCTGGTAAATCTAACTGTCATCAGCTTGATGGTGAGCGAGTAGACATCGGAAACCTTCGTTGAATTATCTTCATTTCAACAAATGATTTACCGTGAGCTGTATTTTTTTATGAAATGGCATGGTGTTTCTGTCGCTGGTTCGAATCCAGCCGAAGCGCTGACTTTTCGTAGTTGGGTCTCATCTAAATTTTTATGAAATGTCAATCTTTCTCCTCAGTCAATGGGCATTTTTTGTTAGTTCATCCAAAGGTTGCGTATATTCTACTGAAAGCAACGACCGGGATTTTATGCAAAAACTGGGATACCAAAATAAAGGAACGGACGATCTTTCGATCTAACCTTAACACCCTTTATTTATCTGTATAGGTCTGAATATGTATCAACAAACGCATATCCACGTGACAAAAAGTACCTGACAAACAACAATTGCGTGACCTTCAGCCTGAGTTCACTCTTTTTTTAATGCTGACAATTTCACATTTTTAAATCGTAATATTTGCTAATGACAGAGAAAGCAGAAATAAGCTTCACTGTGATGACTTTATTTCAGGCCTTCAAGAACATAATGTCAATAACATTTGATAATTGCAGCTTAAAAGCGCCACACAGCTTTTCGGTAACATTTTCGTATTAGCAAAAACATTTGCTCAATGGAAGCCTAGTTCATAAACAGTGTTTCTTCAATACGTTTGATCTGCGGCAACTTTATACTCGCGACAAGTTAACGTCCGTCAGTTGAAAGATCAGTTTTGTTAGTTGTCTCTGTTAGGCAGAAGTATATACCCAAAATGACACATTTTTTAAAAAGGATTGATTTTGGTTCGTAAATATGAACTACTTAGACAGCTAAAACAACAGATAAGTTTTGTTCGTGCTTAAACGTAGGAGGAACGTAAAGCTGCTAACGTTCTAACCGACGTGATGATATCACTGTAGTTACATACATGGAGTGTAATAAAAAGTATCATTTGATGTAGGTGAATCTCAAGTGTGTACTAAAGAACACATCTCAAAATATGATTTGCAGAATTCGTTAAAATATCTGTCCAACTGATATGTTCACACAAAAGTCTGCTCTACCAAAAGTAAAATACTTTGTTTTATTATGCTATAAACCCGACAAATCAGTAACTTTCTCCTCACTGTTTAGTGGAAAAGTATCCTTTGTGAAACAGAACAACTGAAATGAGGATATTATAGTTTTTTTCCGCCGCACTTACTTTATATCTTTTGTGTATAGCAGATTTCACATAAATGCAACTATAGTTTCAGTTGAGACTGGTTTGTCAGTGTGAATAAGCATTCGTCAGAAATAGTTTCAGTTGTATG